>VHZZ01000276.1:140069-152626 GCA_009801015.1 Silene noctiflora
TGGAGTAATTAGGTAAAACTCATTTAAAAACTTATAAAATCTATTCTTATCAGTTTGAAAGTATACGTGATTTAAATTTGCTATATATTTTTTTTTTAAATGTAACTCGTACCAACAATAATTAATTTGATCATTTAATATTTTAAATTAATTTATTAAGTATAATATCCATTTAAACATGCCCATCGTAAATGAGTATTTGCCTTTATCTATACTTTGTAAAAAAAATTAATAAATTTAATATGTACCAAAAAAAGTCAATTTGATCATTTAACACCATAAATTAATTTTATATATAATATCCATTTAAACATACTATCTCGAAGCAATTTTATAATCCATACAATATAGTATAGGATTCATAACAATAAAAAAAAATAGGAGAGAGACAAATTAAATACCCAAAACCTGAGGGGTCCACCATGTTTTGAAAAAAAAAAATTCATTCCTAAAAGTCCTGGACCAATAGGAAGGCAAGAAATGTTTTGGCTTTTATAATATAAAGATTTAAGGGATTCTTTATAAAGAATTTATTGACTAGAAGGGAATATTAGAGTTTATCAGGTTCGGTTTTAAAACCGGCATTTCTAGTGTTGGCTTTATCCGTGTCATACTTTCATTGCCTTGTAAGACCTAATCTGACATGGATCATTTGTGAGTAAAAGTGATACCCGTCTTCTCAAAGTGACGGATACCTTCCGTCACAAATGAGAATTGCCCATCATCAAAATAGTTTTGACCAATTTTGTTTAATGTTTCTTTATTTAGCACTATTTTAAAAAGAAAAATTTTGGTTAAAGCTCGCGGGTATGGAAATGAACTCTTTTTTCAAACTCGCGTAAACTTGAGCTCGAGTTTTATTTCATGATCACAAGCCGGGTAAGGTCAAGCTCGTGGTTGGCTTGGCTCGTTATATGCTCAAATTTTTCCAATGCTCGGACAAATGGCGTTGAGTGAATTTTGGAACGTGGGTATGGACTATGGAGGTACGGTATGGTCAAACATTTAGGTGGGCAGAGCTGCTTGAGGGCGGGCCCAGAGCTGGGCTGGTGCAAGAGGGGGGTCAACACGGGTCAGGTCGGGGCTGGTGAAGGTGGATCTGGAGCCGTCCCGGTCCGGGTTGAGGGCGGGTCTTGGCGGATGGGTTGGGCCTAGGACTCTAGGGCAGTCCAGGTTGGATTTTCTGGACCCATGTCAGGCCCTAAAATATGATGGGTCGCTTTTAACGTGTCACGCGAACCGGATTAAAACGGATCCGCGGGGCTGGGTGGGGCGGTCCGAAAGTTTGACCGCAATTTAACTTTCATTCTTATGCATAATAAGGTAAATTCTGTGTTTGATTTGTTATTTTTGTTACTGATTTTGGTTTAGATTGAGATTGGGGGTTAGGGTTAGGGTTAGGGTTAGAGTTTTGTGAATTTTTGTTGATTTTTATGTTTGATTGGATGATTGTTAGGGTTTAATGAGCTGCTATTGTTGAATAATGTAGTGATGAGGATCAATTATGAAGTTTATGTGCGAAAATTTTGAGTTTGGTTTGTTAGTTTTATGATTAATTTTGTTTGAATTGAGATTGGGGGTTAGGGTTGGGGTTTTGTGGATTCGTGTTCGTGTTTATGTTTGATTTAGGATGGTTAGGATTTAATGAGCGGATGTTCGAGAATGCTAGTCCGCATGTTGATGAGGATCAATTATGAATTATCTAGTTTATATACGAGAATCGTTATTATTAATGAGCTTATAGTTTAGAATGTTATTCAGTGTGAATAATTCAAGTTTCTGTTCCCCGAGAAAAACTCGAATGTTCAACTTTATGATCCTCACATCTAAGCTTGAATGCTTGATTCCCATTTCATTGAAATTCTTGCTATATTTTCCCGTTAGCTCAATGGATAAGCTTCTTAGGCTGTGGCAGAACCGCAGAACCAGGATTTGTATTTAGTAGTGGGAAAATTTTGGGGCGAACTAGGACTGTAATAAGTTAAATTTGAAGTCTGCACACTTGATGGTTTCATTAATTAAATTGATAAGTCTCCTGATTCTGCAATGTTGATGATTTCATTTTGCAGTTCACAGGACGCGAATATCTGAAAGATGTTTGCTCAGAAACCTGAAATGAGGGTGCCAAAGGATACTGAACTCATACCAAGTCCCATTTCCAGCGTAAATAAGTTTGCTAATGATGATAATTTTGTTAGCAAGGTCATAATGCAGCAAAATGAAGTTGAATGTAGCGCCCAAGATGTTGTGAATTGTGAAGAAAGCCAGAAGGCAGACTGCAGCTTGACGGTGCAGAAATCCAGCGACTGTGAGCAACCTTTGAGCGCTAATCAGATTGCAGCAAAGGCTATGCAACTGCGATTGAAAGGCAAACATGAGGAGGCCGATCGACTACTGGTAAGATAATTTCGCATTTTTGTCTTTTCTTATGTAGCACCTGCTACTTAGCTGCCTGTTCCCACGAGAATAAGAAATTTTGTAGACTGTTGTATTTATCTTCCCAAACAAAGATGCTCCCAAACTTATATGATTTATACTGCTACTATCCTGCTTAGGCAGTAAATTTTGAGTGTTTGATGTTCCTTGATTAGAAAAGTATAAGCGATTATTTTGGGACACACCAAATAGCCGACGGCCCTTTTGCATTGATTATTATTTAGTTTAAAGGTAGCAGAAGGACCTCATCTGGGTGTTAATGCTTTAGTAAAACTTTATCGGAATTATATAGACGTAGACATAGGTATCATCATATCATTGCTTTTCAATATTATTTCTCAATGCAAAGTTAGGGTCAAAATTAATATTTTCACTAACTTGAGCTTTCTTTTCCAGAAAGAAGCCGAAAACATTAAAGTCAACCAAAATGCGTGTGAGAAAATGGCAAAGCTTAGAAATGGCGTCATTTTTAGCAGGTATTTTCGCAATTTTCAACTCTCTATTCTCTGGTTTTACTTATTTACCATCCCCATTCTAATGGAATGTGATGCCTGAACGCTTTGTGGTTATTGTAGTCATCCTCAAATTGTAATAAGTCATACTGCCTGTTCATGAACAGGTTGACATGTGTTTACGTTCCCTCTTCCCCTTCCCTCGCCCCTGAGCATACTCCCCATGATCACTACATTATTGTTTAGTCTTTCAGATATGCTGCACAAGATAAAAGTTTGCAGCAAAAGAGCAAGGAAGATGATAGTGTGACATTCACTTGGCTCAAGCTATAATGAAGAATAAGCATTATAGTATGTCTACTCAAGCTGATGACGAATACGAGTATGATGGAGAATCATGCAAGAAGAGGAAACAAGGTGATGGGAAGACTCTGGGGAAGAGCATAGTTACCCAGCAGGATCAATGTCATTTCTGTTTTGAGAACCGTCAGCGACCTGAACATCTCGTTGTCGCTATAGCTAACTTGACTTACCTCATGCTACCACAATTCACACCAGTTGCCCATGGCCATTGCTGTATAGTGACAATGCAGGTAACTGTCTATATTGCTTTCTTATGTTACATGTTCCTTTTACTTGGGTTATTACTCTCTGGGCAGCAAGCCAGCAACTTTCCTATGGGACAATCTCAGCATGAGACCCGGACCAATAGGAGAATATCCCCAAAAATACTTGATTTGTTCAGTTATATTTTGCTTCTATTCTGACTTGATTTTTATAATTATGACTACGTCCATTTCTAAGTCTAAGAGAAGTCACAACACTAACAACTTAAATATGTTCCATCATCGTAGATCGGATTTCAAAATAAAACATGTATGAGACATTTTATCGGACTTATACAGTTATATGTCCTCTATGACGATTTGTGTACTTTGGTCTTTGGGTATCTCTCGATCTCATTACTAAGAACTTGGCAGCCTCAAATGTGGACTTATACGGTTATATGTCCTCTATGACAATTGGTGTACTTTACTTGGAAGTCTGAAATGTCCACTATTCTTTCTCAAATTTGTGAGGTCGCTTAGATAAGACCCGAGAAATAGTCCTTGTGATTTACTAACAGAGCCGTTCGGGAGGCTGTACCGGGTCGTGCTTCTTTTTCTCCCGGTTTTTCTACCACGTGTCAAGGGTCGCTTCAGGAATTATCCTATTCGATTTCAGCCCCAAATAACAAATAAATTGTATTAAGCATTCGTTTCAAGATCCATTTTCCGCTTCAATTTGAGCCGGGCTATGTTTCTTTTTCTCCCGATTTTTCTAGAACGTTTCGGGGCTCGCTTCAAAAGTTAACCTATTCAATTTCAGCCCCAAATAACAAGTATTAAACCATTTTTTAACGAGTATCCGATTTCCGGACCAAAACTTGATTATCACTCACACGAGCCTCAAATGTCAATTTTCTTTTCAAATGTCCACTATTCTCTCATATTTGTGAGGTCGCTTAAACAAAACCCCAAAAATCGTTCTTGTGATTTAAAGACACTTTTGTTCCAACACCCTCAAAATCTCGAAAACTGTGTATTATACATTTCAATTTGAGCCGCTCGAGAGGCCATTTTGGTTTGTGCTTCTTTTTCTCCCGGTTTTTCTACCACTTGTCAAGCGTCGTTTCAGGAGTTACCCTATTCGATTTTAGCTCCAAATAACAAGTATGAAAACATTTTTAACAAGTTTCCGATTTCTGCCCAAGACTAGCTTATCGCATACCGATAGCCTCCAATGTCCTCTGTTGTTCCTCAAATTTTGCGAGTCCGCTTTATCTGACCCGAGAAATCATCCGTGTGATTTACGGACATTTTTATTCAGGGACATTAGAATCCCGAAAAACGTGTATACACTTCCGTTTGAGCTCTTTGAGAGGTCGTTTCGGGTCGTGTTTCTTTTTCTCCTCGTTTCTACCACGTGTCCGAGATCGTTTTAGAAATTAGATTATTCATTTTGAGCTCCAAATAAATTGTATTAAACCATTTTTAACGAGAATCCTATTTCCATCTCTCACTTAATTATCGCACCCCGACAACCTCAAATGTCATCCGTTATTCTTTCAAATTTGCGAGACCGCTTTATCTAACACTAGAAGAAACTGTCTGTGTGATTTACGGATATTTTAGTTTCCGGACCCTCGAATACCAAAAACCGTGTATTATACACTTTAATATACAATTCACTTTCAGCCGTCCGTTTAGGAGGCCGTATCAGGTCGTATTTCTAACTCTCTCAGTTTTCTTACGACGTGTTTAGGGTACTTTTAAGGAGTTACCATGTTCAATTTTAGCACCAAATAACAAGTATTAAATCAATTTCAACGAGTATCCGATTTTTGCCAAAGACTGGTTTATCGCACACCGAGCGCCTCAAATGTCATCCATTGCTCCTGAAAATTTTGAGGCCGCTTTGTTTAACCCAAGAATCGTCCGTATGATTTAGGGACATTTTTTTCCGGAGACCCTAAAATTCTCAAAACACATTTTTTTCCGGGGACCCTAAAATTCTGAAAACAAAGTATTATAACACTCCATTTTGAGCCGTATCGGGGAAGTGTTTCTTTTTCTCTCGGTTTCTAGCACGTTTTCGTGGTCGCTTAAAGAGTTAGCCTATTCAAATTCAACCCCAAATAACAAATATTACACCATTTTTAACGAGTATCATATTTTCGACCGCCCACACACGAGCCACAAATATCCTCTATTCTTTTCAAATGTCCACTATTCTTTCTCATATTTGTGAGGTTGCTTAAACAGAACCCGAGAAATCGTCCTTTTGATGTCCAAACACTTTTTTTTCTCAAAAACGGTGTATAATGCACTTTAATCTGAGCCGTTCGAGAGGTCTTTCCGGGTCGTGCTTATTTTTCTCTCGGTTTTCTACCACTTGTAAAGGGTCGCTTCAGGAGTTACCCTGTTCGATTTCAGCCCAAAATAATAAGTATTAGAAATATTTTTAAAGAGTTTCCGATTTCCGCCCAAGACTTATTTATCGTACTCCGGAAGCCTCAATGTCCTCTGTTGTTCCTCAAATTTTGTGAGTTCGCTTTGCCTGACCTCTGAAATCATCCGTGTGATTTACGGCCATTTTTGTATTATACACTTCACTTTGAGCCATTCGAGAGGCCCTTTTGGGTCGTGCTTTTTTTTCTCCCGGTTTTCTGCCACTTGTCAAGGGTCCCTTGAAGAGTTACACTATTCGATTTCAGCTCCAAATAACAAGTTTTAAAAAAATTTTAACGAGTTTTCAATTTTTGCCCAAGACTCGTTTATCCCACACCGGTAGCTTTAAATGTCCTTTGTTGTCCCTCAAATTTTGTGAGTCCGCTTTGTCGTAAGCGAGAAATCATCCGTGTGATTTACGGACATTTTTGTTCCGGGTCATTAGAATCCCGTAAAACGTGTATTATACACTTCAATTTGAGCCCCGTTCGAGAGGCCTTTCCGGATCGTGGTTATTTTTCTCCCGGTTTCCTACCACTTGTCAAAGGGTCGCTTCAGTAGTTACCCTGTTCGATTAACCCCAAATAATAAGTATTAGAAACATTTTTAACGAGTTTCCGATTTCCGCCCAAAACTTGTTTGTCGCACTCCGACAGCCTCAATGTCCTTTGTTGTTCCTCAAATTTTGTGAGGTCGCTTTGTCTGACCCGAGAAATCATTCATGTCATTTACGGATATTTTTGTTTGTCGCACTCCGACAGCCTCAATGTCCTTTGTTGTTCCGACAGCCTCAATGTCCTCTGTTGTTCCTCAAATGTTGTTATTTATAAACTTCAATTTAAGCCGTTTGAGAGACCCTTTTGGGTCGTCGTTATTTTTCTCCCGATTTTTCTACCACTTGTCAAGGGTCTCTTCCGGAGTTACCCTCCCGATTTTTCTACCACTTGTTAAGGGTCTCTTCAGGAGTTACCATGTTCGATTTCAGCCCCAAATAACAAGTATCAAAACATTTTTAACGAGTTTTTGATTTTCGCCCAAGACTCGTTTATCGCACACCGGTAGACATAATGTCCTCTAATATTCCTCAAATTTTGTGAGCCCGCTTTGTCTGACCCGAGAAATCATCCGTGTGATTCACGGCATTTTTGTACCGGGACCTTAGAATCTCGAAAAACGTATATTATATACTTCAATTTGACCCGTTCGAGAGGCCGTTTCGGGTCGTGCTTTTTTTTATCCCGGTTTTTCTAACACGTGTCAAGAGTCGGTTCAGGAGCTACCCTATTCGATTTCAGCCCCAAATAACAAGTACTCCCTCCTATTCCGGATAATCTTCTCTATTCGACATTGGCACAAAATTTACGGGTTTCATTAAAATAAGCATAAAGTATTGTTATGGAGTGAGATGATGGGAGAGAGGGGAGGTATTCTGGGGTATTGTTGTGGGAGAGTGATTAAAATAAACATAAAGTATGAGTATTGTTGTGGGGTGAGGTGATTAAAATAAGTATAAAATTTTACCAAAACAGGAAATAGGGAAGGTATTGTGAATAGACGAAAAAGGAAATAGGGAAGATTATTTAGAATAGGAGGGAATATTAAAACATTTTTAACGAGTTTCCGATTTCCGTCCATGACTGGTTTATCGCACACCGTCAGCCTTAAACGTCCGTTATTGTCCCTCAAATTTTGTGAGTGCGCTTTGTGTGACCCAAGAAATCATCTGTGTGATTTACGGATGTTTTTGTTCCGGGACCTTAGAATCGCAAAAAACGTGTATTATAATACACTTCAATTTGAGCCGTTTGAGAGGCCCTTTTGGTTCGTGCTTCTTTTTCTCCCGATTTTTCTACCACTTGTCAAGGGTCGCTTCTGGAGTTACTCTATTCGATTTCAGCCCTAAATAACAACAACAACATTACCCCAGTGCCTCAATGGTTCCCGCAAATTGCGGGGTAAGCGGGGTCGGATATACGCAGTTTTACCCTTGTGTTAGCAATACAAAGAGGCTGTTTCTGAATGACCCAAGATGAAAATTGCGTCAAGACCGCTATTTCATAAAAGAAAGAAGCGCAACCACTTTAGTGAGCCATTTTGATTTATTCCATTATAATCCATAACCAAAGAGTAATGAGTCTTTGGCTCCATTGGAAATATGGAAGTTCAAATAACAAGTTTTAAAAAAAATTTATCGATTTTTCGATTTTCACCCAAGGCTCGTTTATCGCATACCGCAACTTCAAATGTCCTTTATTGTCTCTCAAATTTTGTGAGTCCGCTTTGTCTGACTCGAGAAATCATTCGTGTGATTTACGGACTGAACATATTCTGGAACCTTAGAATCCCGAAAAACGTGTATTATAACACTCAATTTTGAGCCGTTCGGGAGGCCGTATCGGCTGTGTTTTTTTTTTCTCTCAGTTTTTCTACCACGTGTCAAGAGCCGTTTCAGGAGTTATCCTATTCGAGTTCAGCCTCAAATAACATGTATTAAAACCTTTTTAATGTGTTTCTGATTTCCGCCCAAAACTGGTTTATCGCACCCCGACAGGCTTAAATAGTGAGAAGTGGCAATGTGGTATCATTTGGTCCTCTTTAAGTACTCTGTTTCTGATACCTTAATTGTTTCAAAATAGTTATTGCCTATTTAACTAAGACTTTTAACGTCATCTTATGTTGATGTCAACAGCATGAACTGGCGACAAGAATGGTGGATGATTACGTTTGGGAAGAACTTCGCAACTTCAAGAAATGCCTCATTATGATGTTTGCAAAGCAAGGCAAAGAAATGATATTTTTAGAAACAGTTCTGAGTTTGTCCCAGCAACGCCGTCATTGTTTGATTGAATGCATTCCTTTGTCATCGGATATTGCAAAAGACGGCCCTCTGTATTTTAAAAAGGTCAGTTTCTGCTATTACTGGAATTGTATTCTATGAATAGTTGATCTTAGTTCTCTCTCAGTGGCTTAAATCATTGGGGCAGTGTCGTCGTATAAGCCTGTAAATGAAATATTCCATGCCAGTTAGTTTTTTGAAAGACTGTTTCATGCTGGCTGTATATACCTATAAACCCAACTAACTCAATACCCTTCTGAGGAGTGTCGTATAAGCCTGTCTCATGGTTATATTTGATGGAAAATGAGCTGGCGCCACTAGGTGGTACAAAGTCTCGAGTTTCAGTATCCTCTCTCGCATACATGTAGGGTATCATTGTCTTGGTTTAGTAAGACCGTCTCTTAATTATATTCTGCTGAAGCTTGATTCTTGAAATATTTTCATACTGCTTATTCTTTCTGATATCTGTAATGCTGGTTAAAAACTCATATTTGTATCCAAACCCACCTTTCGTCTGTAATTTTCTCAATCATGCCATATTTTTATTCTTTCAGGCAATTGACGAGGCAGAATCAGAATGGAGCCAGCACAATGCCAAGAAACTAATCGACACAAGCCAGAAGGGACTGCGTGCCTCAATCCCCAAAGACTTCCCCTACTTCCATGTCGAGTTTGGACTGGACAAGGGATTTGTCCATGTGATCGATGATGAAACACAGTTCAGGAGTAGTTTTGGTCTTGATGTTATTAGAGGCATGCTTCCGTCACAAGATGACAATATGTATCGTCACAGGAGGTATGAATCAATGGAGGTTCAAAAACAAACAGTTGCTGAGTTTTCCAAGGATTGGGGACCGTTTGATTGGACGAATCAACTCAGACCGAGTTCAACAAATCCTGTAAGTCGAGGCGTACCCAGTAAGTAGCCACATTTTGTTTCATATCTTGTTAAGCTGTAAATAATATTCCCATTGTTGAATCATTGAAGAAAGTTCATTTGTATAACTTTCTTGTTCGAGTATTCATGTTAAACTGTTGGGCTATGGAGTCGCGGGACTGAGACATGCGCTTTGGAAATTCATCAACGTGACTAGATCGTAATTTTAACCATGTCACTCAAATCCCTCGAACTGAAGTTATAATTATTGACATGAATAATTTATCAGCTAACTTAATTGACATTTGTTCTCGACTTCTTGACAAATTTGTTGAGACTTCGACATGTATTATTACCTTATTGGTGAGTTGTGATGTCTCAATCTCATATTAGAGTTTGTGTGCTACCAAAAATGTCATCTAGTGATTTTCTAGTGAAGCAACATTGAAATTTGAAACCGTTTCAGTATTACTTAATTTCTCGAATGAAATATGATTAATACTCTTAGTATAAAAAAAATACTATTATGAAAACTTTTCGAGAATAAAACTGAAGAAATATGTACTCTGTAATAGTGTAATACATCATCTTATATATCGAATTATTCATTGTTCTCTTTAACATCTTTTAACGGTTATAAGTAAAAGACTTACCCTTTTTTTAAATTAGTTTAAATACTAGTTTAGATCCCGTGCAATAAATAAAAGGTATATATAATTTTTTATTTTTAATAAATTATTTATATAATAGTGTTATCTCATTAGTTGTTCACTTTTCTCATCATTGTATTTTACTATGAGAAAAGTAAAGCTGAAACTGAAAACTAATCAAGAGAATGGAGTAAGGTGCTGAAATTTATTTTAAAGAAAATGTTTTTTATATCTCAAAGATAATGATTCCAATTTATAACGACTCAATTTTTTTGACAAAAAAAATAATAAAAGCGATTTATGGTTTTGTTTTATACGTAATATGGGTCAAGTAATTCTCAAATAATAGCATTAATAAAAGATTTAGCAATTTATAGTTTTATATAAATTTTATTTATATTTTAATTAAAACATTATAGTTTAAAGTTTAATGAAAATAAATAATTTGATGAAATGATTAATTTTAATGAAAAAATAATAATTTGATGAAATAAATTATAGCTACTAGTTTCCTTATTTAGTGCGTGCACTTAAATTGTCATTTAGATTTCTTATTTAAGAATATTCTTTTTAGAGGAAAAAATTGTAAGTTCACCTATTCTTTTAATAGATAGGGGACTTGTATAGATCTCGCGCATGCATGCGCAGTATTTTTAGATCTTTTAGTTTATAATGTATTATTTATAGATTTAAAATTGACATATTATTAGTTTTCATATTTTATGCGCGGTATTTTTAGATCTTTTAGTTTATAATGCATTATTTATAGATTTAAAATTGACATATTATTAGTTTTCATATTTTAATATGTGGATAAACAATTGAAATAGAAAATTAATTAAAAGAAGAAATTGAGTAAAGTCCTGAAATGTGTATTTTAATGAAATATTTTACCACAAAAGTAATGATTTCAATTTATAAATTTTCTTAAATAATTTTAAAGACTTTTTTGTCGCGGAATTAATAATATCAGTTCAGAATTTTTTTTTATACGAATTAAGTACATGGTAATTTTTTTTTTCTACGAAACTAATAATATCAATTTATCGGTTTTTCATATACGGATTTTAGATTTATACCACTTTTGTTTAATTTCAATTAAAAGATTATTATTTATTTTAAAAAAAAAAAAGAATAAAGATTATAGCTTAATTAAAAGATAATAATTTAATAAAAATAGAGTCTTGTTTCCTTATTTAGGCAGATTCCTTTTGAAGGGAAAACATTGAGAATTTTTATTCTCTTAGTAGTAAGGGAGATATGCCATAAGAGAACAAGTTAGAAAAACCGATATTACGTCTCGTAAACCGTAACTTTCTTATCTTATACACGAATACCAATGCCCAATAATCACTGATTTCTTGAGTCAATGCATGAGGCTCTTGAAAAACAAGATCGAATAAGTCAATGCATTCATCAATTCATGTGGTATATCCGTATATGTGATTCTTTATGATATTTTTTAGTAGGTATCTTTATTTTTAGGTTGTGCGGAAGCGTGAATATTATTGTTGGGTCTCTGTTGTATCGGTGTTCACAGTCCATAATAGTGAGTCACGCTCTCACGGATTTACTCTTAGGCTCCTTCCCAAAAGACCTCGTACTATTATATTTGGTGACAATTATAAAGATATCATCCATCTTTATTCTACCGATGTGGGACATGGGTTTGCAACATAACACTTTAAAACGGTATTTATCCGTTTCAACATAAAATGAGTTAAATATCACTCCACTTATCTAAGTGAGACAAGTTTTTTACTAATCTCACCCAATGAATTATGTTTTTGTTTTATCCATCTTCTTTAATCTGTTTTAAATTTAAAACCGATATATCGGTTTTAAACCAGAATTTCGGCATATGTGTAGTCTCTAAATTCACCATCAAGTAAGTATGAAGTTCATTCATTGTAATGGCATTTGATCAGTCAAATTTAGTGTACGAATAAATGCTAGAAAGCTGAAAAGATGATGTATTGGAGTAGATTTCATCAATTTTTGGTATAGCTTAAATCATGAAAAAGGTGCATTTATTTCATCACAACTGCAATTTAATGTCACCTTCATTTCATTAATTTTATACTATCCAATTTTATCATAAGATATTTATTAATATTAGCCAATCTTTGGGAAGATGATACACATACAAATGGTGTATCAAAACTTTATACATGAGCCAATCGTTGAGCGATACGTGGCAAATCATGGTTAATTAGGGTTAATTAATTTAGGGTTAGTTTAGTAATTTTGCACATGTAGTTAATGAATTAACTAGAGTTAGTTTATATTATTTATGGTTATTTTGTATATTTGTTT
>VHZZ01000276.1:163302-176493 GCA_009801015.1 Silene noctiflora
TCGGGTCAAGTTGGTTTGTTTTAAATTTCAGATTAAATATAAGTTGCAAACGACGAGTTTCGAATTAATTATTTTCAAGGTTACTACTTTAGCAATGGTAGATTTGTCATATCTTGTTCGAAGAATAGAGAGTGTATTAAAATGAAAGTTATTTGGTCAATATGTCACCAATCAATACTTTTTTTACCAATTTGTCACATATGACTTTTTTTTTACCAATTTGGTTAGTACCTTCCACTTTTTTTTACCAATATGGTAGTTTGGCCGATATATGATACTCATACATCTAAATGTATAGTCCTATTTGCGCATCTAATATACACAAGTTTCTTCTTGGAGTCAACAACATTTTGGAAAACCGAATTGAATGCTTATGTTATCAAGGCATAATATAAAATTATAAATAAAATAAGATTAGTATCATGTTTAAATTTCGAGTTAAAGACAAAACAAGACATTGAATCATGTGAATTTGTTTAAATATAGTTTGAAATTAACCATTTATCTTCTCTTATACTTCCCACTCATAACAGATTAAAGTATCATATATTTTGCTCTTTTTAGTTGCGTTTCGACTACACACGATATATACTAATTTAATCGATTGTGAAAGAAGAAAAGAAAAGGTTGGAGAGAAGGTGAATAGCAACCCTCGTATAGTTTATATATACTCAATAATCTGTATCAATTATTTATCTGCATTTTGATTCTTTGCCGAAATTACTTAATCTATCTCAATTATTTATTCACCTTCTCCATTTTTACTCTTTCTAAAATTACTCTAGGACCTCATTTGGTTACCCCGTTGGAATACAATTCCACCTGAAAATCGAATTCATGGGAATTAAGCGCCCACATGAAATTCACGTGAATTAGCTAAATCCGTTTGTTTGCCAATGTATAAATTCAATTATACCGGAGTTTGCAATTACCTAGGAGGGGCTAGGTAATCCAACTCTTTGGAAAATGAAATGCCTACATTATGGCAAAAAATTGGTAACCAAACAAGTTCCCATTTTGTAATTCATGAGATTTTTCAATTCCCATGATTTACAAAGGGCAACCAAACGAGACCTAGATATAAGATGATTTGATCGAGAAAATATCGAGTCTAATTATTCGTGCAAAGCGTCTTGCTTGTGACGGACACTATCCGTCACAAGCTCACGACGGATAGTGTCCCTCTCACAATAAGTCAAGTGGGAGGGTAAAATGGAGCATCCAAAGGGTAGTGCCACTTACATATTATAAGATGGGCATTATCCGTCTTCAGCTTGTGACGGATAGTACCCGTCTTCAATGAGAATTTGTGTTACTCGTGTTGGTTCATCAGTCGAGTAATATTATGGGTCTATAGAGGGCCACCCCTCACCAACCCACCACCCACACGGTTTTATGAAAATATTTGCCACGTGTCTGCATATTGTTCACAATTTCACACTACTTGTCTCCTTCAATTCACTATTCTACGCACTTGTTGGCATTAAGCATCTTGACTTGACCCAATTGAATAAAAAACATAGTATCTCCTACCGACAGTTGTGATAATTTTTTTCGGAATATTGAACGTAATTTAATAAGTAGCCCTCTTCTAAGATTAGTTTTTCACTCGTAATAGTCAGGAATCGAACCTCTGACTTTTTGTTTAACAAATAAGAGTTCTTAACATTCACGTCAACCAACTTTAGTATTTCATTTCGTCTTTGAAAATAGTAGCAAGGGTCTTGTAAGATTATCTCACCGAATAATACTGACTTTCTTCTTCTAACTTTCTGTATTCAGAAGGTCTTCCTTAAGACGACCACTATTCGTCTTAAGCTTAAGACGGATAGTGGTCCTCTCACAAAAATGCAAGTGGGAGGCAAGTGGGTGGGAAATGGATATACCCACTTGCATTTGTGTGAGAGGGCCACTATCCGTCTTAAGCTTAAGACGGATAGTGACCGTCTTAAATAAGAATTTGTGTTCTCTATTAACCTTCTCATTTCATTTTGACGTTGTAATTACAAAAAGTATTTGTTTTCTCTGCATAAATATTTTAAAAATGAGCGAAATAAATATTATCTTAATCGTGTAATAAAGGAGAAGGTAGATAGTGTTATTCTAACACAAAATCACGTAGATAAGCCAAATAAAAAAGCACAAAAAACTCTTGACTACTTATGAATTATGATGAATGGGAGAGGTCTCATTAAATTATTGTATATTTAAAAAAAATTTTAAATGATCTTATAATTATTTGATAATTTTCATTTCACTTAATAACAATTTCCATAATATTGATTTTAGTTTTATAGTTAATATCTTTCTCATTTTGTGAATTGGTTGTTGAAGAATACTCGTCCATTCCAAACATTTATGTAAAGAGACTGTAAATAAGTTAATTGTAAAATCGATTTTTCAATAACTATTTACCCTTAATGTTCTTTTAACCGATTTTTTTTTTTTTACCATATACGCAATACTCCCTCCGATCCAAACCAAAGGTAACATTGACTTTTTCACACCTGTCGATACGCATTTTGCAACGTGGATATCTTTAGTTACAGATTATTAAAAATTATAAAAATTTGATATTCTTATAGCATTTATTACGATGTATCAAACAAAATCTCACATGACAAATAATATCAAAGATTCTCTACAGCTATAAATAGTGCCAAAAAGTCAATGTTACATTTGGTCTGGATCAGAGGGAGTATATAATCGGCTTCCCAAAAGACTAACAATTTGACTATATGCAAGTAAATGCAAAAGTCAACTCACACCAAAATACTAATGTGAAATCAACCACACTAGTAGTATAAAATTTGTACATTAATAAGTTTGTTAAATCTTTTCACATGATACATCTTAAAGTCATTCTAATTTTGTCAAATATCACAATTAACAAAGCGTCTCTCTTGTGATGGGTCGGATCCGAAGATGGATAATGCCACTCACAAAACAAATAGGGGGACAAGGTGGGGGCACCCCCCACTTGCTTTCCTCTCTCCTCTATTTGGGCATTTTGTCTCACAAAATGGTAYACGTCTTCTCATTTGTGACGGATACCTTCCGTCACAAATGAGAATTTGCCCACAATCAATTTACCTCAAATTCACAAAAAAAACACTCACCATAAAATCTCCCAAATAATCTACATTATTCAACCATCATCAATCAACCATGATGTGATACTTATAACTACTATAAAACACCATTAAAAGAAGTAGTTGGTTGGTCTACTCATATATTTTACTATACTTATATACTCTAGTTATTATCATCAATTACACAAAAAAGTTCCAATCTTTCCATAAATAAATTCATTAAATTAAAGGAATTACTTATATTTAATGACACAAATTCCGTGTAAGGCGATCTTACACAAGAATTTGTTGTAAAACAGATTTTTAATAACCACTTTCCGTTCTTGGGAGTGTTTATCCATTCCGTTGCATTCAGTATCCCGAAAAGAATTATCCCACTGTTGATAGAGAATAACCACTTTTCTTATTTTTTGTAACCATACTTCTGGTCTCTGGGTTCGTTTTACACTATAATAGCGTAAAAACATCTTACCGAGGACCAATTATTTTTGTAAAACGGGTTTTTAGCAACCACTTTTCTTATTTTTTGTACCATTTTCTTGGCCTTCGGATCGAATTTTATAAAACCGTCTTACAGAAGACTAATTATTTTAATAATTTAATAATAAATTAATAATTATTATCCTTCACCTATACTTCCTATTCTTCTTCCTTCAAATTCACTTCATCTACTTCTTCATCATCATCTCTCTTCAATTGCATTTATTCATCAATTCAATTCAATTCAATTAAATCCCAATTCTTTATTTATTGTACATATAAATCTCATTTTTTTCCCACAAAACCCTTATTTTAATTTCCCCTAATTTTGATGAACAACAATTCAATTTAATCAAAAACCCCACAAAAAAACCCAATTTTTGTGAGGTAAAATTAAAGATGGGAGCTTGTGTATCAACCCCTAAATCATGTATAAGTAAACATTCAAAGAGATCAAAGAAAAAATCTCATCATGTTCATCATAATAACAATAATAATATTGATAATAATAATGTAATTAGTAGTAATAATCGAAAAAGAAGAAGAGTTCTTAAGAAACGTGCTTCTTCTAGATTATTTGAACGTTCAATTGATGGGTATAACCCTAATCACACTAATAATCATAGTGTTAATGTCCCAGATCGTTCTTTTACTAATCCCACTTTCCAAGGTTACATTTTTCTCTCTTTTAGTATTCAAATTATAGAATAAGACGGTTTTATGCTGTGAGACGGTTTTTTTGTTGGTTAAATGTTATTGGGTTCTGTTTTTTAAGTGTGTTTTATTTTGTTATTTGATTGTATATTGACGGGTTTTTGATTTTAGTTGTTATGAATCATTATTAGGGAAAAAGTGTGCTTTTTGATGATGTTGGTTTGATTTTGTAGCTGAAATTTAGTAGCTGAACAACTTGTATTCCCTCCCGATTCTTTGGAATTGCCCCATTTTTTAAAATTTACGCGAAAGGAGGGTTTTGAACCAATGGAACGACTCCAAAGAATCGGAGAGAGTATTAGAAATCGAATGTGTTCATATTTGGTTCATTTGTTAATCGGGTATTCGGGTGTTGCTCGAAAAGAAAAAAAGAGTGGCATATGCAATTGAATTTATTGTATTCTGATGCTTTTCTGTAAATTCAAGTTGATACCTAAGGTGGGATTATGATTTTGATTGTTCTTTCGAGTTTCTTATGTTTTGATACCTTTGTTTGGTGAATTGGAGCTTGCTTGTCTTAAGCAAAGTTTGTTGGTATGTCTTATGAATGGGAATTGAAAAGGAATATCAATAAAAGAGAGTAGGGTAAATGGTGAATTGGTAGAGTCTGGGGTTAGTTTGCTGGAGTAGGTAGCTATAGAGCATGCCAACTTGTGCTTTGGTTCGATTATGGTTGCTTTGCTAAGAATGCTTAACCTCGAGTTATGTGTTGGTAAAAATCCTCGACCTTTGGTTAATATAGTTTGGAAAGTTATAAGGGTGATCTAGAATGCTGAAGCTTGAAAGGGATGATGTATAAATGTAGTAAGTTTCTGTAGAAACTTGAATGATTGATAAGTCGGAAGTGAGTGCCAGTCGAGTGGTTGACTGAAATGCTGTTTCCCTATTGTGTATTTGTGCATTTCTAGTGATCTTGTTCATGCAATGTTATTTACGAAGATTAATGTTTGCTCTTTCCTTAGTGAGTGCGTGAGTTGATGAAATCATGAATTAAGTCCTGACGGTTCCTAGGTGTATTATCGGTAGCAAAGTGTTTATTATGCTGGTTCTTGTTTGGAGCTAATATTTGTTTCACCAGGACAACTTTCGTGGTTTCACATTGATTTTGTTTGATGATCTTGTGGTTCTTCTTTCTTACTGTTTGACTTATCATTTCACTTATCATGGTCTGACCAGGCAATAATGAGGAGGCATGGTATGATTCAATTACGATTTTTGTTGAATCTGATGGTGACGAAGATTTCCAAAGTGTTCAGGATGGTATGCATTTTTATCCATCATAGTTTGACTTAGATAATGCTATTTTCTTTTCCCATATATGAGAATATGATTTTCATGGTGTAGATCTATTATCCCAAAATGGGCTCGAACGAACGTCACTGGGTAGAAATTCACATGAAGTAAATTCTGCTCGAACTTCTATGAGTGATCTCGGTCGAAATTCATCTGAAGCAAGACACCCTGTATTTCTTGATGAAATTTCTTCTTCTTTAGAGGATAGCTCTGGCAAGGAGGACGGATTATTTGATAATTGTGGCATTCTTCCGCACAATTGTTTACCTTGTCTCAATACAACTACTGTACCCTCAATTGAAAAGAGGACATCAATTAGCTCCCCAACGAGTGCAAAGAAGAAAGCAGCCTTAAAACTTTCCTTCAAGTGGAAGGACGGAGTCCCTTCCAATTCAAGATGTATGTCTTTGTACAACTGTTCGTTTACAAAATGTTTTTTTGAAACAGATTAATTGATTATATATTGTTTTCTGAATTCTCCTCAGTGTCTTCAAAGTCGCTCTTGCAAAGACCGATTGCAGGAACCCAAGTGCCTTTCTGTCGAGTAGATAAGAGAATCATGGACAGTTGGTCGCCGATTGAACCAAATACTTTTAAAGTTCGTGGTCCGAACTTTTTTAGGTAAAATGCCCTTTGCAAGTTCTCTAAACTAACCTTTAATTCATGAAATATTTTTATCTAAATCACATGTTTCACATTCTCGCTACTTGTTTGACCCTAAAATTTTTACGTCTCTATGGCAGGGATAAGAAGAAAGATTTCGCTCCTAGCTCCTCGGCATATTATCCCTTCGGTGTTGATTGTTTTTTATCTCCACGTAAAATTGAACATATTGCTCGTTATGTGGAACTTCCTGCAGTAAACTCTATTGCTGGTTTCCCTCCGATTCTTGTTGTGAATGCACAGGTAAAGAACCTTTCTTGTTCTTCTTTACATTTAAGACTAAGACACTGGATAAGTAGATAATGCTCCTATTATAATTTATAATAGGTGTTATAATAACATCTTTAGAATACTTGCTTAATCTTATAAAATATTCTTATTCTGTTGCCTTTCTGTTTTTCTCGTGCCTTTTCTTTTAACCATCCAAGTGTCCGGTTTTCCAGTGGATCCAAATATCCAATGACACTTTTTTTTTATTCGGAATATGCCGAACTAAAGTAAATGGCTAGTCTTTAGACCATAGTTGACACAATTTTAATCACAGGTCATAAGCGAAAAGCCTGTCTGTATTTTTGACAGTACCTTAGGGCTGCATACATATGTCTCTTTCTCTAGCCATAAACGGTATCCATTGAGGAACTGGCGTTGTTGTTAGACATTAAGTATTTATGTTGTCACTACTCACTTTACAATGTTGGTTGGTCCTTAATGGGTCTCTAAATACGCTGAGAACTTGTTACATTGATATGATATACTATTGTCTAATTTTCGAATTAATAGAAAAATACTTGCCTTGTCTCCTTCCTCTTAACGACTCGGGTATTTTTTTTGATTGACTTGGATTCCTTTTCTATGTGCAGGTGCCATTATATCCGGCCGCTTTATTCCAGAATGAAGCTGATGGAGAAGGAATTAATATAGTCATGTATTATAAAATTAATGAGAATTTTTTGAAGGAAATCCCATCCATTCATCAGGAGAGTATGCGGGTAAGACGTGGCATGCCAATGTAAATCTACATCTAGGCCTGGCAATTGAGTCAGATAGTCAGTTCGAGTTCAGGGATTGGGTGGTTTTGACTTATGGGTCAGTTCGGGTCGGGTTATTTTGGGTTGTGAGTATTAATTTTTTTTGGTTTGAAATTAGTCATTACGGCTCCCTTGGGGTGTTTTGGGTCATTCGGTGTTGTGGGTATACTCGGGATTTGTACTTTTAGGGACTGGGCTGGGTGCGTCGATCGTCGATGTGTAGTCTGTATAGTAATGGAACTATCTTCTGACTATTACTTTCCTTACCCTGTCTTGTTTACACAGAAGTTGATGCACGATGAGGTGGAAAAAGTGAAAAGTTTCCCAATGGACACGATTGCACCTTTCCGTGAACGGTTGAAAATTCTTGGTCGTCTTGTCAATGTCGACGACCTTCATTTAAGCGCAGCGGAGAAGAAGCTTATCAATGCTTATAACGAGAAGCCTGTTTTATCTCGTCCTCAACACGAATTCTTTTCAGTAAGTTTTATTCTACAAATTCAGCCTTTTTATGTACCGTCAAAATATAAGCATATGGTATGTCTTGTACATTAGAGGTAATCATTGGTCCTTAAGGTGCTACCGAAGTGATGAGCACAGTTGGCTTATGGATTCTGTCTGTATCATAAATATGACACTCCGCTGCTTTAAATCAGAATCAATTATTGTACCGCGTTTGATGCCTTGGTTGTAACAAGAAAGAGTTCCTGTCTTATTTGCCAGGATTAGTAATCTCATTCTTTAATTTCAACCTTGCGTAACCCGGTCTTTTCTACTGTACTATTTGTCGAATCACATAGTCATTTGTCTGGTCCCGAGTAATCCGACTCATTTTCATTAACCGAGCCCAAAGTGACCCAATAACAGCCAGACCAGAACCCCTGGCGCCAGTCACCCGATGTCAGGTCCAATTGCCATTACTATATAAATACTCCAGTAATGTTCGTTGAATAGGATTTTCACAAGGATATTTGGAGGTTTCAATTCTCTTACACTCGTTTCGTCTGCTAATTTTTTGTGTGCAGGGCGAGAATTATTTTGAGATCGACTTGGATATGCACAGATTCGGTTATATTTCAAGGAAAGGATTTGAAGCATTCTTGGACAGATTAAAAATGTGTGTCATTGATTTCGGACTCACTATACAGGCAAGTGTTTTCTGATACTAAAATTCAACTAAATCTATGAAATTTCCCACCGACTAAAAAACTTGGATTTGAAGTACTCCGTATCATCATTTAACTAATAAACCCGTCGCTTCTGCTTTTGTAAAACAGGGAAATAAAGCCGAGGAATTACCAGAGCAAATACTGTGTTGTTTACGGCTGAACGGACTTGACTACATGAACTACCAGCAATTAGGGATGGAACAACAACCCCTATGACATTAAATTTGCTGGAATATTGTATCAATAATTTATGTGAAATAATAATAAAAAGAAGCTAATTTTGACAAAAGAACATCTTGTGTTTTTCTGTGTATTTTCTGACAGTCACTTCTGGAGTTCCTATAATGAAGGTTGCTGCTGAATACTTGCTCTGATGCACATGCAAATGATGCAATTATGCATTGTATGTTGTATCACAGGCTAATTCACATGCATATCTTCTAATTTCGGAACATATGGACTACCTAATACTATATTTTAGACATAGTGGACTGGTTTTTCCTGTCCTGATATTAGTATTAGCTTTTGGAAGAAATCTCTATTCCCGTCTTAAACTCTGAATTGATTGTCGCTGTCAAATTTTGGTCGTTGGCTCACAAATGTAGCTGCTACTGTCTCAAAATATAATCCAATGTGCTGGAGAGCCTTTTTTATGGGCCTAATAACAAGTTGCTACCAAGCTTGGGAATCGGGTTGGATATTTTTGAGCCGTACGCCCGTTCCTATGTAAGTTTTCGGAAATGTATTGTTCATATCCATTTCTTTTTCCGACCGGACGGGTTGTTCACTTGTTCTAATGGAATGCCCCACCCATGAACATCATGTGCTGGTCAAGTTGTATTTTAATAAAGCTGGAAAGTTTTGAGCCAATAAGTTTGGTTTCAGTTTGTTTAAATTAGTGATCATGTTTTCTGTTCTTTTCAATTTTGTACATATTGCTTTATCATAGTTGGTTTCTGAGTTGGTTGATGAATTGACCTGCATGCCAAAAGGTGGGTCTAATTTTGTCCTAACTAAATTTATCATTCTATGTTGGCCCATACTCCATTATCCACCAATAATGTATTACTGTCTGTTCTTATTAGGATCGGTATTAGCCTCGTGGTTAAGACGGAAAGTTAAATTCCGCAAACTCATTCTCTAATATTTCGAGTCAGTCACTGTCACTCAAGTCATTCTCATTGAGGATATGATTATCCTTACGGGTCATTAAGCGATTACATTCAACGTCGACTACAGGCAACGAGGAAGAAGGAAGCCTTTCGACGACTAAGATAATGCCGTTGTTTTATTAAGTACTTCTGTTAATCAAACCTTACAGGAAGGCAAAGGTTTTCCACATAAACCTGTATTTCCTGAATAAGAACTCACAGGAAAACTGCTAAATGGTTCACCGTCAGGAATCTTTCCTGCTAAAAGATTGTCTGATAAATCCAATTCACTCAGTTTACTAAGCTTCAAATAATCGGTTGGTATTTCGCCTGTCAAATTATTACTCCGCATCTTCAGTATCTCTAAGGAACTTGCTCCCGCCAATGAGGTTGGTAATGTGGACTCGAACTCATTGTAGCTGAAATCCAAGGCCTTCAATGATTGCAACTTCCCTATAGAATCCGGCAAGCTTTTTCCGAGTGAGTTATGAGATACATTTAGATGCTGTATACCGATTTGTGGTCCTATACCAATGTTCTCGTGACCAACGGAAAATTTGTTGTCTGAAAGATCAACATGTGTAAGAGAGCCTCCTTGAAACCCGGTCCCCATTTCGAAAATCACCTGTACTGATCCTGTCAGGTTATTTGAATGAAGATCCAAAATTCCCATGTTTTGTATACTTGTGATTGTTTTCGGGATATCTGAACTGAGAGAGTTTCTCGATAAGTTCAGGAGATACAGCATTGTGTGTTTTCCTATCCATGCCGGTATGCTTCCTGTCAAACTGTTGGATGATAAGTCCAACTCGAGCAATGTGCCTTGAGTTGAATTTAAGGACATAGGAAACTCGCCTTTGATTCCGCAGTCTGCTAAGTAAATCCGGGAAATAGATGGCATCTCTGCAAGCCACTCCGGTATTGTGTCTAGTTGTAGACGATTGAATGACAGATCGATAGTTTCTAGGTTATTAATCGATGAAATTTCTTGAGGAAGAGGGTTTTCGATCATGTTTCTCGAGGCATGGAAGTCCATCAAACGAGTTAGATTGCCAAATGATTTCGGAATGCTACCAGATAAGTTATTCCCATCAATATACAGTTCCTGCAATTGCAATAATTTGCCAAAACTTTCAGGAATCGGTCCCTCGAGTTTATTATCCGAAAGGGATACCCTCTGAAGGGAAGACAGGTACCCGAAAGACGAAGGTATACTTCCTGTAAGACTGTTATTTTGCAGCCTTAAGAAACCAAGTGAGGGCATATCAGTAGGATTAACAGGAAATGGGATTTCTCCCTCTAAATAATTGCTGTCAAAATATGCAACTGAAATCGCGGTTAAATTACTGACCGAAGCCGGGATTTCCCCTGTCAGTTGATTATCTGAAAGATCAAGGTTTGTCAGAGATTTCAACTCCCCTATATTATTTGGAATAGAACCATTAAGGGAATTCTGATGCAGGTCTAATGCAACTAATCTACTTAAACCAGAAACTGATTCCGGGATTGACCCGGATAATTTATTGCTATAAAGAAGCAATCTTTGAAGGTTTTTCAGTGACCCAATACTAGATGGTATCAACCCATCAAACCGATTCTCCTGAAGTTGAATTTCTTCAAGATTCGACAAATTTCCTATACTTTCCGGTATAGTGCCAGTCATGTTATTCCCATAAAGATGCAACTTTCTGAGTTTTGCAAGGTTACCTATAAATTCAGGAATGCTCCCTGAAAGACTGATCTGCCCTCCAAGATTAAGTACTTCTAACGACGAAAGAAGCGTGATTGATATCGAAACTTCTCCTTTCATCTGTGTTTGCAGGGGAGTTTGTTCAGTTGAAATCGAACCAGGAAGATTAATTTCAGTAACTCTTCCTGTTGCATTATCACAGGTAATACCTTCCCATATACAACAGTTTTTACCACTCCATTTTTCTAACCTGCCTGAAGTATCAAGGTAAATTCCATCTTTGAATTTACTGAGGGCAATTTGGTCATTTATGTTGCATGGTAAAACGTTACTCTTTCCAATTGTTATGCATGAAATTAATAGTATGAAGAAGAAAAATTGACGAGACATGATTTTTTTTGGATGAAGAAATTGAGTGAATGAATGAAGGTTGAATTATGTAATTAAAATTTGTATTTAAGGTAGAGTACGGTTTAACGAAGCGCGAACTTAGTCGATTTTTTTAACGTAAAGTATTAGGTAGGAAAAGATTTTTTTTAAGCTTTTTGATGATTATGATGCTCTTTATTGTCATAATTGTAACGTTAGATGAAACTTTATGGAATCTAATCATCTGATTTAGAATTATATATGAGAATTAAAAGAGAAAATTTAATAGTAATAAATATCTGGTTGAAAAATAGGAAAAGTGATGCGGATTATTATACTAAAAAATTTTGTGTGCCCTAAAATTAAGGTAAATATTACGGAAAATGCACGCGGTGTCTTTGAGGTTTGCTTTTTTGCCCGAAATACCCAATTTTTTTATCCGAAAAACTTTAAGAGGCCATAACTCGTGTTTACGAGTTCAAAAAGTGATAATATTTTTTTTTCAAATTGATCCTCTTTCTGGGAACTACGACTTGAAAAAAAAATTTGTTGAGTTTGGAATTCGTGACCAAGAGATATGGTCACTCAAAAGTTTGTTCGGTCAAAAAAACTTTGACACGTAATAACTTCTAGCCACGTGATTCAAATACGATAATTTTTTTTTTGAAATCGTAGTTCTCGGAAAGATGATCGATTTGAAAAAAAAAAATTATCACTTTCTGAAATAGTAAACACGAGTTATGGACTCTTAAAGTTCCCCGGATAAAAAAATTGGGTATTTCGGGCAAAATATCAAACCTCAAGGGCACCGCGTGCATTATCCGAAAATATTATAAAAACCAGACAATTAATCGGAAAAGTGATGCACGGTATATATAGTTTTTTTTATAAAAAAATTACTTATAAAACAGTGATATTTCATTAATTGTCCATATTTATCGTTATTGTATTTTGCTTTGTTGACAATTAATCAAGATAATTGGGTAACGTGCTGAAATGTATTTTAAACAAAATATTTTTTTTATCCACAAAGCTAATGATTTCAATTTTTTAATTCTCTCAATTTTCTTTCTCACGAATGTAATAATAGTGATTTACAGTTTTGTTTTATATGTAATATGTATCAAGTCATTCTCAAATAAATGATTTAGCAATTTATAATTTTATATGAATTTTACTTATTTATATTTTAATTATTGATTTCATGAGTATGGAGTATTATACTAAATTTTCTGTAATTTATTCTGAAAATTTCATTAAAATATTTGATCTAGGGCTAAGGTGAAGCCAATATTTTCCGCGTATTATGAAAATAAGACTGCAAAATTAATGAATTGATTTCACAAGTAAAATCGTCTAAAAGTTTAAAATACCAATAACTTTTAAGAAATTTATATCTTTTGAATTGAAGTAATGTTCAATAAAGTCCAAAACATAATTTTTTTTAGGCAATTTCTCATTTGTGACGGAAGGTATCCGTCACTTTGAGAAGACGGGTACCAAATTGTGAGACAAAAAATCCATGAGAGGAGAGAGGAAAGC
>VHZZ01000276.1:179003-197289 GCA_009801015.1 Silene noctiflora
AAATAAATGGTAGTAATAAGGACTATTTGGTCAAACTTTTTACTTAAAAGGGTAATGGGGAGTTTGGTGTGGATGGTCCATATATAGTAAGTGGGAAGTTTGGTGTGGATTGGAGGGAGTATTAAATAATTATTTCATAGGACTGTCTTATATCATAAACTAGCCCATAACCCAAAAGTCCAAATAATTAACTTATAACTCATTTTTTTAATCAAATAACCAAAAGTCCCAAAAAATTAGTTAATAAACTTGTAAAAAAATATTCTATTTTGATAACCTAATATTTTATATTAATAATTTGTATATTTAAATATGTTAGTTTTTATCATATAATATCGAGTTGTGAAAATAAAATTAAAATATAAATTAAATTAAATGTTATCTTTGGGTTTCTCTCCTTGGACCAGTCTTATTCTATAAGACGATCTTATAGGTAGGGGTGGGCACCGGTCCAAAACCGGATCGGACCGGACCGGAATCGGCAAAAATTATGGACCGGGACCGGACCTGATTATAAAAATTTCGGACCGAGACCGGACCCGAAAAATTCCGGTTCAAGACCGGACCGGAATTTGACATAATATGCCCACTTTTTCAAATTCCGGTCCATTAGATCGGATCGGACCGGAATAAAATATATTTTCGAGGAAAAAAATAAAAAAAACATAAAATCCGGTTTTTCTGGTCCAATCCGGTCCGAACCGGAAAAAACCGGCCCCAGACCAGAATCCAAGAAAATGGTGGACCGGAGACCGGACCGGATTTTTTAATTCCGGTCCGGACCGGTCCATTTTTCGGTCCGGACCGGATTGTGCCCACCCCTACTTATAGGAGAGTTATGAATCATTAATCATCATAATTTGAACCTTAATGGACTACATCTAAATTATCCAAAACTCATTAATTTTTTTTTTCCTTGGACCAGTCCAGTTACTTAATTGGGCCCAACCTTAATCCTACAACAGGTCACTAACTCATAGTCAACTACTCCAAATTATCTCTGCATACAAATTCATCCTTCTCATTTAATTTTAATTTTTTTTTTAATTAAAAAAAAAAAAAAACAGAGGCGTATTTTAGCATATTCGTTCCTTAAACTGCGCTCTTCTACCGGAAAACACTCACCTGAAATGTCGCCGGCTGTCTCTTACTTAGGTATTGTTCGTTTATTCATTTTCCGATAACTATTTCAATTGCATTTTAATTTAATTGGTTAATTGATTTGATTAATTTAGGTTTAAGTAGTTTTGATTAATTTGATTAATTAGGTTTTAGGTATTGCGGTGTAGTTTCTATGAAATTGTTGATTGTAGCGGTTTTCGTAGCCGTAGCCGTAGTCGTAGTCGTAGTAGTAGTTGTTGTAGTCACTAGACATCAGTGGCGGAACTAGGAGGAGCTAGTGGGGGCGATCATTTTCGCTGGACAATGAAAAATTTGAAAGTTTTAGGTAGCATTTTCGAGAATTTGCCCCTGTTGGATTCTTTTGCGCTTCCGGATTAGTCTTTCCGTTCCAATTATTTGTTTGCCTTTGATCAAACAAAGCGTCTTGCCTGTGACAGATGACCCTTTCACAATAAGGCAGGTGAGAGGGCAAGTAGGGGGGAAATAGAGCACCCCATGGATAGTGCCACTTGCATATTGTGAGAGGGGCACTATCCGTCTTCAGCTTGTGACGGATAGTGCCCGTCTTCAATGAGAATTTATGTTGTTTAAAATAGTTTGACAGGTAAACATATGATTGAGACAGAAAAGAATACTCCATTTGACTCAATCATTTGATTACCTTCTTTTTATTCTTCGTGGGGGTGATTTAATCAAATGTAAACAAATGATTAGAATGGAAGGAGTATAAATCCTGGTTACGCCAGTATGTCTCTGGTTGTACTTTTACTATGAAACTGTTGGTTGTGGTGGCGGTAGTAGGAGTGGTAGGTTTAGTGGTTGTTGAGAAGGAAAAAAAGTGCATGTGAAAGGAGAAAGTAGGATGGCTGTCATTGTTGGGTTGTGAGGTGAGGAAAAGAGATGGAATTGAGTAACCGAGTTCTTAGTTTTAAAAGGTGCGAGGCTAAGAGGGGGACAAGGTGGAGGCAAAAGGTGGATGGATAATAAATAGGAGGTACATTGTTGTTATAAAAATTAATTTTACCCCTTACCCATATTATACATATTAGCGCTTGTTGACATCAGGAAAAAGTAATGTTGGACAATTCTTTTGTAATATAAATACAAATTTGTTTGTAATTATAGGGTGCATCATGTGCATGATGTGCGCGCCTTCGTTTCTGGCCCTTTGTGGTTATGCTCTAGGGCCAAGGGCCATCGTTACCTCGGTGCGCCTTGCGTCGTCTGAAACTAGAATGCTACACGTGCTTTGCGAAGTAGTGGGATGGATAAATCAGCCTTAATTATGATATATGTGCTAAGTATTGTATTTGTATGAGGACAAATGTGAGCTCGATTGAATCAAGTTTAATTTAGTGCTGATTGCTGACTACATAATCTAGTTTGCTAGATGATTCTTAATCTACGGAAGACACTGTGACATTTCGGTATCATTAAGATAGCAATCTGATTTGGTGTTTTTTTGGTTATAGTAGTTTTCAGAATATAAGATTATTGGTTTCTTTTGTCTATGCTTGCTGTTTGCTTATTAAAATGATTTGCAGGCGATCCGGTGATGGCTACCATTCTATCTCTGTGAGCCTAGATGGCTTGAAGTTGTCACTTCATTAATCAGAGTTTCTATGTACCGTCTTTCACGGGTCTCTCTCATAGAAATGAGGAAATGTGCCTTCTCCTTGTCCAGTGGCTGTTATCAACTTGTTTATCGAAGTCCTTACTTGGGTCAGAAAACGTGGAAGTTGTCCAAGAATAGATATTTGGGAGAATTTTTTTGCTCTTTTTACTCAACTTCTACTAGACCATTCCCAAGTTACTCGCCAAGAAAACCTAATGTAAGGGACTCAGAATTTGTCCAGCACATTTTTGGCACAATAAAGCAACGTCGAACTGAGCCATTAAGGCATATTCTAAAGCCCTTTGAGTCAAATTTCAGGTCTGACCACCTCATTTGGGTTTTAATGAAAATCAAGAACGATTACCAACTGGTGTTGGACTTCTATGAGTGGGCTTGTATGTTCAGAGAGCCATCCCTGGAAGTTCGGAGCATTATCATTCATGTTTCTATAGCTTCAGAAGATATAAAGACAGCTCACAGTCTCATTTATGATTTTTGGTCTAAACCAAATCTAGATTACAATCATTCTTTTTCCTGTTTTGTTGAAAGATTGATCTACACTTACAAGTATTGGGGTTCAGAGCCCGGTGTTTTCTATCTATTTTTTGAGGTCCTTGTTGAGGTTGGTTTGCTTGTAGAGGCCAGGGCTTTTTTCGAGAAGATGGTGAATTACGGTTTAGTGATCTCAGTTGACTCCTGCAACTTGCTTCTTTCTTGTATTTCTGACGATTCAGACAAAAATAGGCAAACAGTTAAGCTTTTCCAGGAATTTATTGCAGCAGGGGTTAACTGGGGTACTGGATCTTATAACACAGTTATCCACATTTTCTGTCAATTCCGAAAATTTAAAGAAGCTCATCATCTACTATTGCAAATGGAGTTAAGAGGCCATATGCCTGATGTTGTAAGCTATAGCAACGTTATTCACGGGTACTGTGATGCCGGTGAAATAGAAAAGGCTTTAAGGCTCGTTAATGAAATGCGGTCGAAGGGTTTGGTACCCAATGAGTTTACGTTTAACAGCATCATACTTCTAATGTGCAAGCTGGGAAATGTATCAGATGCCAAGAGAGTACTGAGAGAAATGATTAGCCTGAGAATACCTCCAGATGCTGTAGTTTACACAACTGTCATTGATGGTTTCTGTAAATCTGGTAGTGTTGATGCCGCAATCAAGCTCTTTGAAGAGATGCAAAGAGCTAAAATACTTCCTGATCTTATCACATATACCGCTCTTATATGTGGGCTTTGTCGAATTGGAAACTTGTTAGAAGCAGATAAGCTCTTTCACAAAATGCTTAGCAGAGGATTAGCTCCAGATGTAATTACTTATACAGCCCTTATAGATGGGTATTGTAAGGCTGGTAAGCTGAAAGAGGCCTTCCATTGGCATAATCAGATGGTAAACCAGGGTTTGATCCCTAATGTTGTCACGTATACCGCGCTTGCTGATGGTCTCTGTAAACAAGGGGAGGTCGAGACTGCAAATGAACTTTTGCATGAAATGTCTGCAAAAGGTCTAGAACTAAATTTGTGCACATACAATGTACTTATTAATGGCCTTTGTAAAGCGGGAAACATTGTCCAAGCTGTAAAGCTAATGGAGGACATGGAAGTGGGCAATTTAGGTCCGGATACCATTACATACACTACTTTGATGGATGCTTATTGCAAGTCGGGAGAAATTACCAAGGCCCATGAACTCCTGAAAAGAATGTTGGATCGAGGACTGGTTCCGACTGTGGTTACTTTTAATGTGTTGATGAATGGCTTTTGCCTCTCGGGAATGCTGGAAGATGGTGAAAGGCTTCTCAGATGGATGTTAGAGAAGGGTATAATGCCAAATTCTGCAACTTATAATGCACTTATGAAGCAGTACAGCATTAAAAGCAACTTGCAAGTTACAACTAAACTTTACAAAGAGATGTGTGCTCATAATTTGATGCCAGATAGCAACACATATAATATACTAATTACGGGGCATAGTAAAGCAAGGAATTTAAAAGAAGCATGGTACTTGTATAAAGAAATGGTAGCAAAAGGTTATGATCTTTCCTTGAGCTCTTATTCAGCTTTTATCAAGGGGCTTTTCAAAAGAAAAAAGTATACGGAAGCACGTGAAGTCTTCAATGAGATGAGGAGTAGGGGGTTAAGTGTAGATCAAGAAATAGCTTGCTATTTCCTTGATAATAGCTTTGATGAAGGAGATTTTGGATCAATTGAGAGAGGCCTTAATGACAATGTGAAAGCCGAGAGCAATCGTTGATGAACAATCAAATTCTCATGGGAGTAACTTCATATCGCTACGTTTATGCTATTAGTTGCTTCTGTGGTGCCTATGTTGGCTACAAGGTAATATTCCCTATAAATTAGGAGTGATATTGACATATGTTTTTAGTCAGTTCAACTTATCTTATATGCTAATTAGATGTTATGCTTGTTCTTCTTTTGACTCCTCTGAACTGTTATTACTTGGGTCCATTAAATTATCGTTTGTTACAGGGGATATTTTAAAATCATCTTGTATGTGGGAAAATCAATCTAAGCTATTTTCCATACATCTCTCTCTTGTTAAAAAGTGATTTATATCTTAATTAGTTTGACTTGCTATTAAAGATACCTAATAGAAATCAAGCATTTTGCTGGTTGCTATTGGACATATCAGATTAAGGCTGCAATTTTAAAGCTTATGAGGTATAGACGATAGCTCTTCGCCCTTGTGATTCAACGTTGTTCAGATCCCAGACGAAATGAACAATGCAGGAAAAAAAGTGAGCTTAATTGTTAGTTACACGACAACTTTGAGCGAATAAATACCACTGAAATATACCCGTGTTGACATTCTTCAAAAAAAAAAATTTCTTTGATGCTTCAGCTAGAGGTCTCATATGGCAAATATGTTGAGAATTGCTGACACTCATACGCATTTGTTTTGTAATAGCTATTTTTTAGAAAGGGCTCTGTTATTTTGGTAGTCCTGTTCTCCTGTATCAATTGGTTTTGTGTTAGACTGATGTATGGTATAGTATATTCCGTATTTATTATTATCATCATCATAAATGGAATGACGTGCATAATATGGGATCATCAAAATTTGTACAGAATCTAATTTCAGAGTTTTCCGGATGTGTTTGTAGGCCATTTGGATTATTGAGTGGCAGCTTGATGGATCAATATAATGGGCCGTAGCAAGTACTACAAAGCTCTTTGCATCTAACAACTTTAGGTTTGAGGATCAGGTTAGAATTTGGTGCCTCTATTTTTTTCATTCGGTTTCAAACGTTGAAAGTTCCCAGTTAACTCTCTTACTTTATTCGTTGCTGAATTGCTGAACTGTTTCGGAGTACAGTGTGAGGCAAATGATCGAGAAGAAGCTGAAGCTAATGCAGAGGGGATTCCGTTGTATGTCACTTTTCCTTACACGTGTCTTTGTATCTCTCAAGTGCAACTTTAATGGTAGGCTAAATCTGTGTTGGTCGGAGAAGGTCAAGGCGTCAAACTCATTCCAAGTAAAATGTCCCCTAATGGCAAGTAAGTGGACAAGTTAGAAATGGGTTCTAATCTCAATGGTTAAATAATGGAAAGCGTACTTGAAAGACACGCTTACTCGCAAGCTAATACAGAGTAAGTCTTATCGGCCATTAAAGTTGCTGTGAGAGTTTCGTCATAACTTGGTGGTATAGTTTCTTAGATTTCAGAAGTTCACTCGAATACTTGATTCCCTGTCTTCCAATTGTTTACGTTTGATTTTAGATCAGCATAAATGATGACCGTCTTTTAAACATAAACGACATATGGGTGAGACTCAGGGAAATTTACTTGTTCAGCTACCTGAAGCTTCATACGACAGTTGTTTTCTTAGCAGTGGTCGTGAATCAGGAGACGACGTAATGCAAGCGCAGCTGAGAAGACTATTTTATTTTGAGAATTTCTCAGTCAGATTAGAACAATATACACATGTATTCTACAATTACATTTATCACAAAAAACTTCAGAGAGACGGTCTCTCAATAGCGTTATTTATAGAGGGCCGTCACATGAACATGTTACAGGATTGTATTGGTTGAGATCAAAGATCCAATCTCATGTATACACACATCATAATATAGTACTCCTTTGTCCCATTTCAATGGTTTTCATTTGACTTCATTACAATTTTTTGTAACAATTATCAAGATTATCGACATCTCGAAAATAGATTATTGATTATTAGTTGACATTGATCGACGATAAGTCGTCTATGATCCATATGATTCCTACATCTAGGAGTGGTAATAACTAATAAGTGGTCTGAACCGGCAAACTGAACCTAATACCTTTCGGGATCGTAGGGTTCACAAAATAAAGGTAACCGGTTTTTGGTTCGATCTGGTTCAAACTCAGGAAAAAGAAAAAATCCTTTAAAGGTTGTCCGTTCCTGTCCAACCCGGGAAAGAAATTGAACCTATTGGATTTTGATCCGGTCTTCTGGATTTTCGCGTCCAGTTCTGAATCAATGAACACTGAACACCCCCTACCTACCCGTAACCCGTCTACATTCTACAACACTTCATATGTGCTTTGAGCTTGTAAAAAATTACCATAATTTGGAATATCAAAACTCAAACGCATCTTCTCACATCCGCGAGTATGTTATAAATTGATTTCGATTAACCTAGTTTCCTTACCTTAAAAAAAAAATAAAAAATAAAAAATAAAAATAAAAATAAAAATCAACACAAATTCTTATTTAAGACGACAACTATCGTCTTAAACTTAAGACGGATAGTTGCCTTTCACACAAATGCAAGTGAGAGACAAGTGGATGGAAAATGGATATACCCATTTGCCTCCCACTTGCATTTGTGTGAGAGGGCCACTATCCGTCTTAAGCTTAAGACGGATAGTGGCCGTCTTAAGTAAGACCTTCTCATCAATCAAAGGCATCTTTTTTCTTCATGTTCTCACTTCTCACCACTCAATAATGGTCCTAAGTCCCATAATGCATAAGATCCAAACATGCACCAATTTCTTCTTTCTAAAAATATTGTCATCATTAAATTCATTCATATAATACAATTGACCATTAAAACATTCATGCCAAAACTCTTTCAAAACCTAATCAAATGCCCAATCTAACAATCTCCACCAAATGAGACAATAATGATAATATCATAATCATAATCATAATTAATGTACAAATTACAAACACAAAATGGCATCAAATATCTTCAATAGTTTCAAAACCTTTCATGATTAAACCTTTCAACCCCACCAACCAAACATTAACATTGTACAAATATTGACTAACAATGCACATAACCCCACAATCCACATCTCTAAACATTTGCTTTTACGTCTTTTCTTGTTTAAGACCGTCTTAACTTATGATGAAGATGTAAATAAAAAGAGGTTGTGAAAAATCTCAAGTTAAGACGGTCTTAAGCAAGACCAGTTGAACAAAACCCACCATCTTACAATGCGTCTTGCTTGTGATGGACACTATTCGTCACAAGCTGATGACGGATAGTTCTCCTCTCACAATAAGGCACTTGGAAGGGCAAGTGAGAGTCATTATCCGTATTCAGCTTATGACGGATAATGTCCGTCTTCAATGAGAATTTGTGCTCATGTTATTGTCTCATCCCCGGCCGGGACCACAACCACATTAGCATTGGACCCTCGGACCCCACGTGTCCGACTCCAAACCCGTCTCAACTCCGCCACCACCTCCTTAGCGTCCGGCCTGTCGTCTTTATCAGCTGCCAAACACTGGAAAGCCAATTCAGCCACAGCAGCTACACTTTCCTCAACTACTGTCCCTTCAGCTGCCAATGCCGGGTCCACAACCTGGTCTAACAACCCCAATTGTATCTTAGCCACAACCATATCAACCAACGCCATCTCTCGTTTCTCCCTTCTTTGATCAACCGCTTTCAACCCGGTTATCAATTCTAACAAAACCACCCCAAAACTATAGACATCACTCTTTTCGGTCAATCGAAATGATTTATGATAATCCGGGTCTAAGTACCCTGGAGTACCCTGTGGACCAGTCCATATACAACCAGAAGACGAACCAGACAACTCCCCAGACGAATTCCTATACTCAGAATAAACCAACAATCTGGACAACCCGAAATCCCCAACCCGAACCCTCATACTCTCATCCACAAAAATATTAGACGTAGTAATATCTCTATGAACCACAGGCGGTTCAACTGTAAAATGCAGATACTCGACTGCAATCGCAACCTGTAACGCAATATCAACCCGTGTTTGCCATCCTAATGAACCCGAAACCCTCTTTTTCTGACCGTGTAAGTGATCCGCGACTGTTCCATTTGGGATGTAATCATAGACCAATAATAACCCTCTCGGGTCACTACAATACCCATGTAATTTCACCAAATTCGGATGCTCGATCGATGAAAGAATCAATATTTCATTACAAAACGATTTCGAAGAAACCGTAATTCCCCCAACACCGACAGCAGTCTGGTGGTTACGATGGAGGTATTTAACCGCGACAACTCGGCCATCATTAAGTTTCCCTAAAAAAACCGAACCAAACCCTCCATCTCCAATTTTCCTCTTCGGATCAAACCGGTTCGTCGACGCTTCCAGCTCATCGTAGGTAAAAACCGGCGGCAGTAACGCAGCGCAACGATGCCGGTACAAAAACGTCGTCGTTGGATCTTCCAAGTTCGCTGCTGAACTTCGTATCCGTCTACTCTGTACCACAATGTAGGTCAATACGAGCAATGATAATAGACAAACCAGAATTAATCCGAATGATACGAGTTTAACCCGATCTTTATGGTGTCGAATCCAGTTAAACGACGTCGTAGACGGTTGGATTGAACCATCATGGAAACATATGAAAGGTTTTCCGGGTTGGGACGAGTTAAACCCGCAAACACCGCCATTAAAGGACCTACATTTCCGACAGAGTGAAAAATACTCGTCATTATTCGGATCAAATTCGATATCAAACCCGAGTTTAAGCACATTATTTAAGTACCCAAGCACATCACTTTGACACCCTTGTTCGCTAATCCCTTTACTAGTTCGACCCGTTTCGCAGACGGGTTCGACGAGGCGAAACGGATGTTTAACCAAGGAGCACTCCCATGGACAAAGAGAGCAATTTGGAAACGAACCCGTTGGATTTGGACATGGTTTGAGTAAGGAGAGCCTTGAGCAAGGAGAGGAGGAGAGTGTGAAGGGTGTGTTGGTGAAGTTGAGGGGTATTTTGGGAATATAGGGAAAATTTGAGGGGCATTTTGGGGATTTTTGGAGGGGTGTTTGGTAGGGGGAGAGGGTGAGGGTGGAGGAGGTGGGGTCGTAGTTGAGGAGAGAGAAAGTAAGGTTGTTGATGACTAGGAGAGAGAGTGGTGAGGTTGAGGTGAGGTGGCAGGTGAGGTGGAATGATGGGTGGGCACAGTTTTCGAGTGTTGAGAATGGGTAAGGGAATGCTGGGCAGGGGGTTCCGGTTTGGGGAATGCAAGTTTGGAAATCGGAGGCGGACACGGAAACGGAAACGGAAACGGAAAGGAGGGTGGTGAGGAGAAGGAGAGGCATTGTGGTGTGTATGGTGTAAGGGATGGAGATCTGAATGTTTAAGAGGGGAGGGAAGGAGAATGTGGGAGGTCACGTGGGAGGTCACGTGGGGAGGAAGAATGATGACAAAAGGATTTGAGTGGGTAGATTCTGTAAGCCGGACTCGTGTAAGACGGTTTTATACAAGTATATTGTAGGTAGTTTATTTACAGGGAGTGAGGATGACTGTGCAGATTTTGTATCTGGATTTGGGTTTGGGTAAGACGGTTTTATACAAATATACAAGTAAGAAATACAGCGAATTCGTAATACTGGATACTGGATAGTGATGAGGAATGACAGTGAGGAGATTGTATGTTGTATAGACTATAGATTATGGTAGAAAATCTAAATTACTAGTAGTAATATATTTTTTGTGATTTCTCATCTTATATAAACACTCCCTTGATTTCATTCATTTCGATTCCGATAGTTTGTTTGTCTTTATTTTTAACAGAAAGAGTATGTGGATATCGTTATTAAAAAGAGAAGGGTAAACAAATAACTGCAAAAATGGAATAAGTAAACAAATGACGAGGACGGAGGGAGTATAAATCGAAATTTTGTTTGATTAAATTAATTCTCATTGTAGACGGACACTATCCGTCTAAAGCTGAAGACGGATAGTTTCTCTCATACAAAATGTAAGTGGATAGTGCAAGTGGCTGAGAAATGAATAACTCCACTTGCCCTCTCACTTGTATTTTGTGAAAGAGTCACTACCTATTTTTCAGCTTTAGACAGATAGTAGCCGTCTACGATGACACGGACTGTATTTAGAGAACCTAGATAAGCAACCCATGTGATTAATAGAGTAGTAAATCAAACAAAGCTGTGTTGAGTTGGATGCTGATTTTTTTATTTTTTTATTTTTTTATTTTTTTTGTTGCTTTCTTTGATTTTTGTAATTAACTCATTTTAAAGTGATATATCATGTTATGCTAGGTTGACAATTTTTGACATTCCAATACTCATTTTGGCCTAACCACTTTGCTAGGAAGCATCTCATACTCGTAAGTTACGACAAAATAAATGTGATCATTTTATAATTAAAATAACTATTTTATGGTAAAAAGGTCATTAAAATGACAATTTTTCTAATAATAAACTGGTGATATATTAGTTGTTACTTTTCGTCTATTATAAATTACGACCGCCACAAAGGAGACCAACTGAATCGATTATGGGGTTGTTAGATAAGCTGAATGCAGACAGTGAATTTAGATAGTCAAAGAAACTGAGTTAGGCATGGACGCAAGGTAGCTATCAAGCGCACCAAAATTGTGCTTTATTGACATTGAGCTTGTACGGATTTTTAAGAATTAATAAGTCTCACTTGTGACGGATATATCCGTCATAAACTTGTGAAGGGTTAAGTATCATTCACATGGATAGATAAGACAAACAGTATAATGCATAGGGAATCACAAATGACTTGTCTTTATCCTCCCATGTGGATTTTATTTGACCCGTCACAAACTTGTGACTATCGGCCGTCACAAATGAGAATTTGTGTTTAAGAATTTGATTCACATTTCCATTGCTCAAAACTTTTTTCATGTAGTGCTCTTTGTTTTAATGATAAATTTAGACTTGTTTACAATAAACACAATACAAATATTCAAAGGTTAATGATCATAATAAATCATCGCTAAAGATTGGTTAGAGTGAACAAGTAGTGGTAAAGTGAAGATTTACAGTTAGGGGGCGAAAAGTTATAGCGACAGACGAACAGATAATGACATAGCGTAAATTTGAAGAAACTCGGAAATTTTAACTAAAATTTTTGAATTTTCAAATGACCCAGACAGTCGGACGGAGGGAGTATTCCATTAAGTTAAAACTTGATTTTCGAGTAAAGAAATTATCACGTTATAATTTTGATAATATAAAAACAGGATTGAAAAAAACATTGGACCACATCGTAAAAAAATCTCATTTCAATTTATAATAAGTTTTGTTTGTGACCTTTCATAAGCCTCCTCCCACTTGCAGTTTGTAAGAGATTACAAGCTTGAGACGAGAAATATCCGTCACAATTAAAAAAAATTTGTTCAATTCAAGCCGTTGGAAGCATTTGTACTAGTAGAGTGGTAGGGTTAAAAAACATAAATTCTTATTGAAGATAGGTATTATCCGTCACAAGTTAAAGACGGACAGTGCCGCTCTCACCAACCATAGGGTGCTCCATTTCCTCCCCACTTAGCTTATTATGAGAAGGACACTATCCGTCTTCCGTATGTAACGGCTAGCGTCCGTCACCAACAAAACACTTTGGTTAAAAAAATGTGACAAAAAATGAGGTAGAGACCCACGCCCAACCTTGCAGCTTTAAAGTCCTCGTTGGACCCATTTGGGTGACCAACCTATTGAGACTCGTGCTACACAAGCTCAAGTAACCATGTTCGAATTTAAGACGGAACTACCCATCTTAAGTTTAAGACGGATCAAGTAATGACTCATTTGCATAGATAAGACAAAAAGCTTGTTACTCCCAAGTCATTTTTCTTTTGTCTTATCCTTACAAGTGAATACTATTTAACCCGTCTTAAAAGTGACTTATTGGTTCCATTATTTTATAGGGAGTATTATATAGGGTTTACCTAAATATATTAAAACTGACTCGACTCTAATAATCCGATCTGAATAATTTGATGTATAGCTGACTTGATATCCAAACTTACTCGACTCCAATAATCTGATCCGAATAAATCGACGTATAACCAACTTAAAATTTACTCGTATAGTCGGTATTCTTTATAAAATACTCCGTATAACGTTGCATGTTTGACTTCGGATTCCGTTGTACTTGCCATTTTCGATATGAGGTCAATAATTGACGAAAATCGAAATATCGAACTCCTCAAAATATCAACGAAATCACCTTTGAAACTACAAGTAGCGGAGATACCACGTCTAGGATACGGATACTAAATTACTAACTATTTTAACGAAAAAAATTTGGGTACACTGGTGTACCATGTCATCGTACACCCTATCCAGTGAGAATATTAGAATTGAATAAATTCTCCATAAATAATAAAACATAATCTTAATAAAATAAAAACTAAGACATCTCATTGGTTAGGGTGTATGATATTCTTGTATATTCGGTGGACCATAAAATTTTTGTTATCTTAAATGCATATGTTAAAACAAATTGCTTAAAAATATGAGAATCTCATATTATGATCACAAATATTTCTTAGTAAAACAAAAATCCGGTTTTTTGGACTAAATTGTAGTTCACTCTAGTTCAGTTTAACTTTATTCAATTCAGTTCAGTTCAGTTCTTCTCAAATCAACTTTTACTTCAGTTTTCAGGTACATTAAGTTAAGTTCAGTTTAGTTCAAACAGTTTCAATTCAAAAAAACAGGGACAAAATGACCTAGTAAGGTATCATCAAGTGTTTCTGGCTAGCGGAGCTGGATTTAGATTTAACTGGGACGAAATTTCTAGTGAACAGATGCGTAATAATATAAGTAAAATCAATAAAATTCAAAAGTTTAGGCTAAAATATTTGAAATTTTATTCTTTGAGTGAGGGCGATCAGCCGATAACCCTTATTAACTTCCCCCAGCTTCACCACTGTATTTAGCTTTTGCACTTCTAAGATAGTATTACCTTTCACTTGTTTTTCAAGAAATCAAAATTTATGGCGTGATATTATTGTTATGGCAAATTCTTGTTTCAGAATGAGTATTTTCATAAGGATGGATTAAATGTCATCATTTTACGATAAAATATGTAAATATTTCCTGATAAAATGCTACCATTAATTTTTTGTTTAAAAGTGAAAATCTCAGTTATAAGATTTTATCATTAGATGATTACTTTCTATTAAAAAAATATTAACATTTTCGAATCTTAAGATAAAACCGTTTTAAACGAGACTCGCTCATTTCTTATTGTAGGACATAGAAGGGTAAAGAAATTAAGTAGTTTATTTTCGGAGACGATTGGGTTGTGCCTACATAATTCTTACGCATATTTTGTAATATTGCTTGGGCCTGGGGCTACTAGAGGCCCAATATGCTGGCTATGCTTTCCAGGTTTTTCTATTTTATGTCCGAGGTCGATTTAGGAGTTAGCTAATCAATTTTAGCTCAAATAAGTAGTACTAAAACATTTTTTTTAACGAGTATTCAATTTTCGTCAAAGACTTGGTTAATCGCATACTAGCAACCTTAAATACTCTGAGTCTCCTCAAATTTTGTGAAACCGCTTAGTCTAACCCGAGAAATCATCCATATGATTTACTAACATTTTTTTCCAGTACCCTGAAATCTTGAAAACCGTGTATTATACACTTCAATTTGCTGTTCGGGAGGCCGTATAGACTCATGTTTTTAATTCTCCTGGTTTTCTACCTTATGTCTGGGGTCGCTATAGGAATTACGCTATTCGGTTTCAGCCTCAAATAACAAGTATTAAGCTATTTTTGTCGAGTATCCGATTTTCACCAAACACTCGTTCATCGCATACCGGGAATCACAAATCATTTGTTGCTCCTCAAATTTTGTGAGGCCGCTTTTTATGACCCGAAAAACCGCCTATGTAATTTACGAACATTTTTGTTCCGAACCCTGTAATCCCGAAAAATGTGTATTATACAATTCAATTTAAATTGTTCAGTACTTCGGTAGCTCGTATAGAGTCATGTTTTTGTTTCTCCTCATTTTTGCCTCATGTCGGGAATCGCTTCAGGAGTTACCTTATTCGGTTTCAACCCCAAATAACAAGTGGTAACCATTTCCAACGAGTATCCGATTTTTGCCAAAGCCTGGTTTATCACACACCGAAAACCACAAATGTCATCTGTTGCTCCTCAAATTTTATGAGGCCGCTTTGTCTAACCCGATAAACCGTTTACGCGATTTACGGAAAGTTTTGTTCCGGGACCTTGTATTCCCGAAAATCGTGTATTAATACACTTCAATTTGAGTTGTTCAAGAGGCCGTGTAGGGTCATGTTTTTATTTCTTCCGGTTTGTCTACCTTATGTTTGGGGTCGCTTCAAGATTGACTCTATTCTATTTCAGCCCCAAATAATAAGTATTAAATCATTAATATCCGATTTTCACCAAAAACTCGTTCATCAGACATTGGCAATTGCAAATGTCATTTATTGCCCCTCAAATTTTGTGAGGCCGCTTTTTCTGACTCGAGAAACTGTCTGTGTAATTTACGGATATTTTTGTTCTGAGATCCTGTTAATCCCGAAAACCATGTATTGTACACTTCTATTTGAGGTCTTTGAGAGGCCGTATAGATTCATGTTTTTATTTATCCCAGTTTTTCTAACTTATGTCTGGGTCTTTTCAGTGGTTACCTTATTCGATTTTAACCCTAAATAACAAATATTAAACCATTTTTTTTTTATCGAGTACCCAATTTTCGCCAAATATTGGTTTATCACATACCGGCTGCCGCAAAATGTCATTTGTTGCTCCAAAAATTTTGTGATTCCGCTTTTGTCTGACTCGAGAAATCGCCTGTGTGATTTACAGACATTTTTTTTCCGGGACCTTGGAATACCGAAAACCATGTATTATAACATTTCCATTTGAGTTGTTCGGGAGGCCGTATAGGTTCATGTTTTTATTTCTTCCGATTTTCCTACCTCACGCCCAGGGTTGTTTCAGGAGTTACCCAATTCGATTTCTACCTCAAATAACACTATTAAACCATTTTTATTGAGTATTGAGTATCTTATTATCGATAGTTCATTGCACACAAGGAGATGCAAATATCGTTTGTTGCTCCTCAAATTTTGTGAGGCCGCTTAATTAGTCTGACCCAAGAAACAGTTTGTGTGATTTACATACATTTTGTTCCGAGACTCTGAAATCACAAAATCGTGTATTATATACATTTCAATTTAAGCTGTTCAAAAGGCCGTATAATTTTTTTTTGGTGTTGTGTATATTTCTCGTATTTGGTCCTCTTATATAGTGTCGCATATAAAAGCAATATAATGTACTCATTGACACTCTCATCAATTCAGTTTAATTTTAATAGAGTGGTTAATTGTTGCAAAGCGTCTCCCTTGTGACGGGTCGGATCCGAAGACGGATAATGTCACTCACAAAATAAATAGGGGGACAAGGTGGGGGCACCCCCCACTTGCTTTCCTCTCTCCTCTATTTGGGCATTTTGTCTCACAAAATGGTACCCGTCTTCTCATTTGTGACGGATACCTTCCGTCACAAATGAGAATTTGCCTAATTGTTGAACACTGTAGGGGAGCGATCTTGTGGAATATTAATGATTTGAGACTATATTTTCTAGGTTTTGAGCCTGTTAGGTGATTTATCTAGTATATACATGGTTGGTAAGCGAGCACCTATATTTTGGAGTTTATCTAGTATGGACCGAAGGTAACGTTTGCAGATTCTCTCGTGACTAGAAGAAAAGAACATAATATAATTATCTGAAAAATACTTATGGTTATAGACTTACAATTAGTCTTGCTTGTGACGGGGGTATCCGTCATAAGTTTGCGACGGGTCGCATATTATATGGAAATGAACAAGGTAAAGGTGCAAGTGACTGACAGAGTGACAGGAAAAAGAAGCAGCTGGTTGAGTGTATAGTACTTGATTTGTACCTTCCCTAATATTTAATACCAAAATTTTTAATTAAACCAATGTACTATATTACACTCCCCATGCACCTTGAAACAACAAAATTATCAGATTACATTTTCAACTCCAAAATTACACTCCTTTACTTTAATTCTCATTTTGAAACCTCCAAATCTTGCGACGGATATCGCCGTCATAAATAAGAATTTGTGATAGACTTATAGGGTTGGCTTTATCTAATCTGATGCTGTGAATAGTGATTATCCTGAGAAGTATGGATATGATGTGCTAGTTTAGATAACGTTGATGAGTCAAGAAATAAAGTGAAAACGAAAAGATAAAAGAGTGAATTAAATCTTACACAAATTCTCATTTGTGACGGAAGATATCCGTCACAAATAAAGACGGATACCATTTTGTGAGTGAGACAAAATGCCCATGAGGAAAGCAAGTGGAGAGAGGAAAGCAAGTGGGGAGAGGAAAGTAAGTGGACAAGTGGGGCATTTTGTCTCACGTCTTCATTTGTGACGGATTTCTTCCGTCACAAGGGAGACGCTTTGTAAATCTTAAAAGTCAGAAGCTAGGTTATAAAAACTGAACTTATATTTGATTATTAATCCTCCTATATACTAAGAGAATAAAACTTTTCTAAAGTTTTCCCTCCAAAGTGTTCAAGCTTATATATGAAAACAAATTAGATTTTCATTTATTAGACTAATTTTCCATTTAAAATAATCTTCTAATCATTAAACTTAAAAATATAATATTTTATCAAAAACAAAACAAAATTGGTATAAAACTATAATTTATACATATAAACTGTATCTCCAATTATTAACTTCGTGACGAAAAAAGAGTTTATTAAAATAATTTGAGGTAGTTAAAATATTTTCATAAAAAAACACACTTCATGGAATTACTCAATTCTCTTAGATTAATTTAAGATTAATTATTTTTTTTATAAAAATTCATAAGATATAAATCTAAAATCTATAACTAATTCAGTAAAAATTAAAAGGCCTATATTTACCGCGCATTTGCGTGGGATCTACACTAGTTAAATTATAAAATGAATTAGTAAAATATTCTTAAAAATCAAATAATATGGTTTACGTTCACTTCTGATTAAAGTTATCAGGGTTTGATTGTTTCAGATGAATCACAAAGGGTTTAATTTCACCATTAAATAAAGTTAAACAATAACTCTTGCTTAAGACGAGTATTATCTGTTTTAAACTTAATACCCACACTAGTTTAGTTCCCGTGCAATAAATGCACGGTATATATAATTTTTTTATTTTTAATAAATTACTTATATAATAGTGGTATCTTATTAATTGATCATATTTCTAGTCACGGAATATAGATTTTTTTTTTTTTT
>VHZZ01000276.1:200890-215506 GCA_009801015.1 Silene noctiflora
GACCTCTATATAAAGAGGGTTCATGTAATCGTTTCAAGACGAACTATTATCAATAACACGATTCCCTTTATGAATTTCCCCCTCTATTTCTAATAGGTTCGAATAGTAATTTTAAAAATTTTGATTTCAAAAGGGAGTAATATCCAATTTACTCCTCAGTAATAAGACTTCTCTATTCCAAGTTCCCTCAATGAGGTTGAGGGTAAACCTGACAAACGGGTCGGGTTAATTTCGGTTAATTAGGAGTTCAATTATTTTGATATTTGGGTAAAAATTAGTGGACGAAATAAGAGTCGGATTAAATTTATTTTCAAAAGAATTATTTCAAAAACGAGGGTACTAAAATAGAAAGAGTTGTAGGTGATTTAAATTCCACAAATAATTATTGGTGATGAAATAGGAGGATAAACACAGAAATATAATATCTATTAGATGGCCGACGTGTCTTAAATAGTAAGGATGATAGTGATAACACTAATTACCCTTTAAAATGATGATGAGCGTTAAACGTAATTACTCATCAAATCATCATGGCGTACGTGTAATTGCTTGTACATTTAAATTAGATGCATGCATGCTCTTGTATGGACTTGCCAAATTGGTCAATCAGGTCTAGTTTGTGGCAAATCGGGTCAATGGGTCGGGTTCGGGTCGGTCAGTTTGGGTTGGATCAGTTCGGGTTTTTCAATGTTTTCGGGTTAATTCGGGTCGCCTTGGGTCATTTCGGGTTTCGGGTCTATATCGGATTTGTTCATCAGGTCAGTCTCGGGTAACCGAGTAAGGTTATTTTGGGTCCGGTCATTTCCGGGTCCATGAATAAGAGAGAAAAAGTCATTTCAAGTCTTTTCGGTTCAATTAGAGTTATGTTTTGTCGGGTCATTTTCGGGTTGGGAGGTTTCAGAACCGAGTCATTTTCGGGTTGAGTCAGTTACGGGTCAAGAGCTCGGGTCATGTTCGGGTTGTCGGGTCATGTTCGGGTTTTCGGGTCACATTCGAGTGATGTAGTTCGGGTTATTTCGGGTCTCGGGTCAGCCATTTCGGGTCGGGTGACTTTTGCCAGGTCTACGTTAACTCGGGTTGAGTCATTTTTGGATTGGAAAAATTCGGGTCGTGTTCGGGTTAAAACTTGGGTCTTGATTTCGGATGTCAGATCGGGTCAATTTTGCCGATCAACTTATAATTTCCGAAATAGTTTTTTTTTGTGTGTTAGTAACACAAAGATAAGGTTGCGTACATACAAACTCCTCACCTTGTAGGTAATTTGCGAGAGTATACATTAACACAAATTCTCATTTGTAACGGAAGGTATCCGTCGCTTGTGACGGATACTATTTTGTCTCACAAAATGCCCATGAGAGGAGAGAGGAAAGCAAGTGGAGGGTGCCCCCACCTTGTCCCCCTATTCGTTTTGTGAGTGACATTACCGTCGCATGGGAAACTTGCTGATACATTAAAGCATTGGGAGAATGTTATTATGGTTATTTATGCTTTTGTAACTCTAATCGTATCTAGTTAGTCTTATTATAAAACAGTGAGATTTTCTAGTTTCTTCAACTATCTCATTTTCTCACTTTTATACTTTTTTTTTTAAAAAAAAAAATTCTTTAAATGACCTTAACTCTTAGCGACGCATTTAAATTCTTTTGAATTGAAACATGTAACCGGGAATCTTGATCAGCAAAAAGTTATTCTGTTAGAAAATATTGACTGATCGACCATAACTCCCGACTAAGATTAAAAAATCATGGTTCAACACAAGAAATAATTATGATTCAAATTAATATTATGTAAACTTTCTTCATCTACAAAAGAAATATCAATGATTCAAATTAATGGAACATAGTTATTAAGTTAATCAGGTTTAATTTACAAGAAATTAACATAAAACAATCTTAAACAGATACTTGTAAATCCCATTAACTTTGTTTGGATAATTGCTACTATCTCCGGTTATTTAAAAATGCTCTATTTGTTTTTGCACAAGGATTAAGGTTGTGACTCGGGAGTGAATAACCGATGGTGAGTCTCACCAATAAAGTAGATGATCAACTAACAAAAACATGCTTAAAACAAAAATAAATATCCGAAAAGGCAAATTCTCATTTGTGACGGAAGGTATCCGTCACAAATGAGAAGACGGGTACCATTTTGTGAGACAAAATGCCCAAATAGAGGAGAGAGGAAAGCAAGTGGGGGGTGCCCCCACCTTGTCCCCCTATTTGTTTTGTGAGTGGAATTATCCGTCTTCGAATCCGACCCGTCACAAGGGAGACGCTTTGATCCGAAAAAGTATTTGCAACTGCTGAGGTTACTTTTGACACAAACACCGAAGAAAAAGAATCCCCTATATACTAAAAGATTAACACATCTCTAAATTCTTCCGCTCAAATTTCCCGCCTAASTGATATTTTACTTGACAATATTTATTTCTTAATTAATTAGTCTTCACTATCTATATTTACTATTGAACAATATTTATCTCCTAATTAATTTTGTAACATAAATCATGGTTTAACTTTTACATAAATAAGGCTAATAAAATATTTTTTTGAGATTATATATGCAAATTTCTACTCTTTTTAAAATGGAGATAAACTGTATTAGTTTAATTAATTGTCAAATTCTCTAATATTTGTATCTAAAATACCGTGCAATTGCACGGAAGCTATACTAGTATCCTTATTAAGTTCACAAATCACAACCGGTTAAATACTAACTCACACTGTTATGTGATATAAGTTTTTTGTCATTTTCAACATATTATGATTTTTATCTCATCTAACTATGTCACCTGTTTCATGTTTAAAAAAGATACGATCGTTGTCAAAAATTTGTGAAATACAAATAGCAAATACTTTTAATATTTTTGTCAAAAACGTTAAATTAATTATTTAATTACCCTATTTAATTTAGAATTAGAGAATTCGAGAAGTAGGAATTATTATTATATACTAATAATAAAAATTGTAGCCGACGTCACCATTTCTTTAATTTACAACCATTAATATTTATTGGCCTACACATAACTCATGTGTGAGCTAATGTTCCCTTCCTCTAGTCATATTCTTCCATGTCTCCTCCTACTAATTATACGCAACCATCCTATACACTCCTTAGACAACCGACCTCCAATTTTTGATACGTAATCGTCTTAAAATTTAAAACGGATCAAATATAAATATATGATTAGTGACAAAAAAAAAAACTAGGATTTAAAAAAAGATTCATCACGTGGTATATTCAAATGAGAGCGTATTTAACCTATGAGTCATCTTAAAAAAGACTTACGAAGTATTGTATTGATGATTATTTGATTTTTGTAATTCATAAATTATCATCTTATGCCTAAAACGATTATTTAATTAATTGATCAAACACTTATTAATATAACTAAAATAAACCTTTTAGTTTAGCTTTTTTTATTAACGAATTTGTTTCCGATATAAGCCAATTTTAAGAAAAAAAGTAGTTTCATATAATTTTATTTACTCGCATTTAAAAATAGGAGTTATAAATCCCATCATAGTTTGAAAATGAGTTCTATTACAAAAATGCTCAAATAAAACCATTACATATATACTACAATTACATATACTCCCTTCGATTTACACCAAAGGTAACATTTACTTTTTTGGTAGTTAGACTTCGAAAACTTTGACCGCGAGTTCCGTTAAAAATATGAAATTTTGAAACACGAAAATTATATATATTGATTTAGTATGAAAAACTCTTTCATAATTTTATTTTATTTTTTACAAAAAAAGTCACGTATATATGAAAAAAGATACGGTCAAAGTACCGTCTCGAAAACCACCCAAAAGTAAGTGTTACCTTTGATGTGGATCGGGAGTATTATTTGTGCATGACGAAATAGGGAAAGTCGTTTCCTCGACTCCTCGGCTCTGTTTTACAAAGCATTTCAGGTACCTGATTTGGTCAAACTAGCTTATTTGACCAAAATTTCATGTACCTTATTTTTTTGTAAGCGTTTGACAAATAACTTATTTAACCAAATAAGCTACCTGAAATGAAATGCTACCCAGGGTAGCATTTGAGATTTCAAGTACCTAATTTGATTTGATTTTCCTTTTTTACTCCTTAAATCTATACTATTAAATAATTATTATATCCTTTTACGTAATTTCATCAAAATCAGTTACCTTTTAAGTTAGTTTGCCACAATCTTTTTATATAATTAACTACCTTATCAGTTCCTAATTTCCAATTACCTTATCAGTTATCTTTTCAAGTTTCAGGTAGTTTTTCAGTTTTAGCTACCTTTTCAGATTTCGGCTCTGTTTGGCATGTATTTTCAGGTCCCCGTTTTGAAAAAAGTAGCTTTTTTTGTCAAAAATTTCAAGTAGCTTATTCATTTGGCAGTGTTTAGCAAGTAGCTTATTTGCCCAAATAAGCTACCTGACTTTTTAGATTACAGGTATCTATTTTTATTTTACTTTTCCTTTTTGCCCTTCAATTATTTTGGAAAGAAAACAAACAACCGTTTCATTTATACAATGTTCTTTTACGTCATTTGACCAAATATCAGTTACCTGTTTAGCTAGTTTGTCAAACAGTTTTAATAAAAATCAGGTACCTTTTCAGGTCATAATTTGAGTTACCTTATCAGCTACCTTTTCAGGTTTCAGTTAGTTTTTCAGTTTTCAGGTACCTTTTCAGGTTACATTTTCAACTCGTTTTACCAAATAGGGCCTTCAACTATTTTTTCTGTTAATTTTGTCAAACAGAGCCTTTCTCAATCGACTAAAATATCTGAACTTTTAGTTAGGATTTTTTTTGTAGTTAATATTATTCCATAATATTCCACTTAATAGTTCACCTACCTAAAAAATCTCCGCCCATCCAATTTCAAATTGAATGTTGACCCACAAGGACCCTATTGATTCTATGCCATGAACTTTCATACGACTTGCATAGTAACATGATAACAACATATCACATAATATCTGATTATTTTCATGATAATTTTGAAATTTTCACGTTTCTCCAATCCCTAATTTCACAAAAAGGTACTTTAATTACTCATATATATCTTAAACACAATTCACGAATAATGAGTTCATAAAAGTGCGATTCTTTTTCTAAAATTTCAGATTTTAAAAGGACGATTAATATGGAAAAAAACATCACTAGATGTCTATATGCATGTATGATTGAAAGTTATATTCAGTAAAAGTTTCTTAAAAGGAATAAACTTTAACAAGTCGTAATTCCAGTTTAAGATATCAAAAGCACATCATTTTTTATTTTTTATTTTTTTAACTTAAGAAAAAAATTCGCAGCTTACTAATCTCGTAACTAAGAGATATAACCAGTCAACCTATTTTTAACAAAAGTTAGGGTATTTGACTATTTGGAGAAAAGACACAAAATTTAAGGGTAGCATAAAAAGAGTAAGTATCGTGTTACACGATTTTGTAATGTGATTGTAAAACCATATAACGAAAAACCTTAATATAATAATATCCTTATTATAAAAAGTGATAATTGGTGGGAGTTATTATAGTGGAGGGTTTTATAATCACTTGATTTCTTAATAATGCTTTTGTGAAACGATTTTATATAACAATTGATATAATCCTCTGTCTACTAAAAGAATAGGTGAATTCACAAGTTTTTCCTTCAAAAAACATCTTTTTAAATAAGGAAGTTATTAATAATTTAATTGTATTAACTAAATAAGAAAATTAATAATTATATGTATTTTATTATATAATTCTTTTCATTAAAATTAATCTTTTCGTCAAATTATATAATTTTCACTAAACACTAAATTATAATATTTTAATTAAAGTATAAATAATATTAACTATTAAATCTTTTATTAATGCTATTATATTTGAGAATGACTTGACTCATACTATTCATGCTATGTATAAACAAAACCATAAATCGTTTTGATTACTTTCATAACAAAAAAATTGAGAGAATTTATAAATTGGAATCATTAACTTGTGGTATAAAAACACTTTTTTTAAAAAAACTACATTTCACCACATTACTTCTCTTGGATTAATTTCCAGTATTGCTTTTTTTTTTCTCGAAACAAAATGCAATAACGACAAAAAATGAACAATTAACAAGATACCATTATTATTTTATTTACAGTTCAGTTTTACTCAGTTTTCTTAAATAATTTTACAGTTCAAAATTTTTATTTTCTCATATCAAAATATAATGATGTGAAATATGAAATTAATGAGGTGTTAATTTAGGATGATTAAGTAATACAAAAATTAAAAACTCTATAAATACCGCACATTCATTGCGCGAGATCTAAACTAGTTAATAACAATTTAATTAGAGTACTTTCTTTAAAAAAAGGGATATTCTATAGTGTACCCCGAGTTTTTCGATTTTCTATGTTGTACCCCTACATTTTTGAAATTTTATAATATACCCCTAAACTCTATACATTAGTTTATACAATAACCTTATTCATTGTCTTTCTAGCTTAATTTCTTAATTAATCTATTAAATCGTCTATTTATCATTCCAATTAGTCGAGAACCTACACATTTACTTATTAATTCACCGAATTACCATCAACACACCAAATAGTATATGAATTTAACTCAAATTCATCAAATCGTCATTATCATTTCATGCTTCATAAGAGAGGTTTTTGATAGCAGTTCGTACTTATTAAAAATGATTTGTGATGCATCCCGTATAGGATGATAATACAATATTAATAAGTCAAAATAAAGGTCAAATTACGGTTGTTTTATAACGATAAAGTTAATAGTGATTTAAAGGAAGGGTACAACATATAAAACCGAAAAACACAGGGTACACCAGGGCTGAGCAAAATTATACGATACGGTTTTATTATACGTATCCGATACGCTATACGAATTTAATTATACGGATTTCCGGATATCCGATATGAATTTCCGGATATCAGATACGGTTCTTTAAAAACCGTATCGGATAAGGATCAGCAAAATATGAAACCGGATATACGGTATCCGATACGGTTGCCTTTTTTCTAGAATAAAATATTAAAATATATACATAAATCACAAAATAACCAATATCTTGGTGATTAAACCATATTAGTATTAACTTTATATGTTATTTACTCTTATAACTTTTTAAAACACTTTTAAGTTGCTAAAAAAAACTAACAATCACACATATAAAAGAAAAAAAAATATTAAATTACATAAGTGAGGCTGAAAACCGGATACCGGATATACGGAAAAACCTTATCGGATAAGGATACTAAAAAAGGAGATTTAAAAAACCGGATATCCGATACGGTTTCTAAAACCGTATCGAATATCCGGTTTTGCTCACCCCTAAGGTACACCGTAGAATATTAAAAAAAAAAAAAAAAATTAATTAGAGTAGAATAATCCAAAGCAACCGACGTCCATAACTTAACGGTCTTAACCTCATTACTACCTACGTGGACCAATAATATCACTTTTCAAAATACAAAATCACAAACGTACTTCTTCTTCTTGAGTCAAACTATACTTCATTAATCAAAACACGTAATTTACACAAAAAAAAAAAAACTTTATTTTATTTCATTTCAAATATCCTCATCCATTATACTCCCTCTATATATACCTTTCATTACAAATCACATAATTCCTACCTCTCTCAAAACTCGACTCGACTCGACCATCTATATCTATATCTGTATCTATATCTATTCCGCTTCAACATGGGTGTGGACTACTATAACACACTAAAAGTGACAAAATCAACCGGCGAAGAAGAGCTAAGAAAAACGTACAAGAAGCTAGCTATGACGTGGCACCCGGACAAGCATCCAAGTGGCACAAAAGGATTGGCCGAGGCGAAATTCAAACAAATTTGTGAAGCCTATGATGTACTATCCGACCCGACAAAGCGTCATATGTATGATCTTTACGGGGAGGATGCGTTACGCTATGACGACGTCTCCTCCCCGTCGTCTGCCTCTAGTGGGGATTATGTGGGTGACTTCTTTGGCGGGTTTGGGAGTGATGATAGTAACGGTTTTGATCATAAGAGAGAAGGGTATCGGAATTCTCCGTTGAAGAGTAAAGCTGAGGCAATTGAGAATAACTTGGGTTGTACTTTGGAGGAATTGTATAAGGGTTCTAAACGTAAGATGGCTATTTCTAGGATTGTTCCTGATAAATTTGGGTATGTTCCTTTTCTTCGATTTTAATTTATCGAGTTATAGGAGGAACTCGTGCAAAATTGTACGGACATATATAAAATGATTGGTATTGAATGAAATTGAAACCTACTATAACTTCTATAGGGTCGGAAAATAGATTAATCAAGTTACAACCCTATATCATTTAAGTATGATTCCTGATTTTAAACTCATGCAACGTATGAAACAAATGTCCCCTGAAGCTTGATCGTGTTTATTTATTCATGGTCAAAATTTCAATTTTTTTTACCTAAAATATATTGAAACCGTAGAAAATTATAAACTCTCCGTCTCATCATTTTTTTAGTCTTTTTTTACTTTTTATATAAGAGTGTTTTAATTAAAAGTAAATAAATAATTAAGACATAGGTGCTATATGTTACTAGAATATTTCCGCAAGTAATAAACAAATTTTCGATAAATTATATTTTCAATATAAAAATTAATATATAAATAAATGCTAGAAAATAGGTCAAAGTGCAAAAAGTCAAGCAGAAACAAATTGAAAAAATGGGAAAGTAATATCTCAATTAAGGTACAATATGTCAATATCTTTTAGTTGCCATTAATTAATTAAATTTATTTACTATTCCTCATTCCGATCATTTGTTTACATATCTCAATTATAAGTGTTTTATTCATTTATTTACCGTTTTTTTTTAAAATATTTTTTAACGTTTATAATAATGACCGGGACGGTCGGACGGAGGGAATATTAATTTATGAGCATCTTTATCTTTATCAACTTAATATGTAAACGTCAAAATTAGGATAAGAAGGGACTATTTTTAGAGCTGATTTGGTATCCACTATGTCCAGTTACATCATACATCTGTGTTAGATAAGATAAAGCATGTTGAGTTATTACTATTAGGTTGCAACTTCCGTCTTGATCATTTGTTTACTTTTTCATTTAACTTGAATTATTTTAAAAATAAATAAATGAATGAAATGAAAGTTGTATCTGGTTAAAAGTTCGTGGGCATGACATAACTATAAATAAGTAACGAGTAAAATGTAAATGGCGTGTTTAGATAGATTTTGTTAATAACTCTTTGTTCAGATTAATGGAATTACTAAATCCCGCCGAAATATGACATAATATCAATATTGATTGATAAGTCGAGCTTGATGTCTCGACATATCCCGATATTTCCTAATAACATACTATTAACTAATTAGTTACTCCCTCCGTCCCGGTCATTTGTTGTCCTTTTTTATTTTTGGGTGTCTCAGTCACATTCAATTTAGTCCACTTGTCATCTTATAATTAGTTCTCTCCTTTTTTTTCTTGGTTTTTGTGCCAAAACCAAAGGACAACAAATGACCAGGACGGAGGGAGTAACTTGTTGACCTTAACTTGCCCCTAAATCTAGATTTTGTAGGTTTATTTTTCATTTTTTTTTCTGCTGACTGTTGGTAGTTGACCAATTACTAGTAGTTAAAGAGTAGATTACTTGTAATCATAGGGTTGGTCATCTGTCATCTATTTACATTTTTGTAAGAAGTCTTAAGAAGGGGTAGATATCCTATAATTTCGACGTACTCCACCCGTCACAGTCATTTGTTACGTTTGATTAATTAGAATTAACCCTTGGTAGATGATAATCTTTGAAAACTTGCTTTTAAACCGTGCCCCTTCTATATTAATATTATTTGTTCGCCCCTGCCTGAAAATGGAACTTTCAGAGTTTTAATTAAGTTAAAATTTGGAATTTTTCCGAGTTTACATTGTAATATTACTTGTTTTTCCCCGCTGAGCCAAAATCGTAGTTCCTAGAAAACATAATCTGACCAATCTATGAACCATATATTGCAGGAAACCAAGTAGAATGGAGGAAGTACTAGCTATCGACATAAAACCCGGGTGGAAGAGAGGGACGAAGATCACCTTCCAAGACAAAGGTCACCAAGAACCCGGCTTACTACCAGGAGACCTAATATTCGTCATTGATGAGAGGCCGCACGACATTTACAAGCGAGAAGGAAATGACCTTATTATGACTCAGAAAATCTCACTAGTAGAGGCTCTCACCGGGACAACTCTGAAATTCACGACTTTGGATGGAAGGAATTTGACAATTGACGTCTATGATGTCGTGAAACCGGGTTCTGAAGTTGTGATCCCGGGTGAGGGAATGCCGATATCCAGGGATCCAAGAAAGAAAGGAAACTTAATAATCAATTTTGATGTTAAGTTTCCTTCTAGGCTTTCTCCAGAACAAAAAGCTGTTCTCAAGCGGGTCTTAACCTGACCCAAAATTATTCAAGACCGTCTCATACAAGACTGATACAGTGATACTGTACTATATATCGAATGTAGATATTAAATAGGCGTGTGTATTGTCAATTATGTATTATTTTTTGGGATATATAGAGTGGTACATACTAAGACAGTCTCAGTCTCTCAGACCGTCTTAGACAAGAATTATTATGTTGCAAATAGCGACAATGTAGTGTAGAAGTGTGAGGCCGGTGAAGGTGGCTATTGCGAGACGAGTTGGACTGAGCTTCACCCATTTTATGTGAAGTTTGTATATCAGTTCACTAGTCCTTTATAGTCAGTCACTTGTGTATTTTTTGGTGATTTTATGTAATCAGTACTCTGTATTATGTAATGCTAGTCTGTTCTTGTTTTAACAGATCTTATTATACAGTTTCCATGCTATAAAGTTGCATATTTTCGTGTCAATTTCCGGGTTTTGGTCACTTAACGTTGCTGATTTCAGGTATGAAAATCAAAATTTTCTGATTTCATGTCCCAAGTTTATCAGGACATTGTTATTCTCGGGGATTTGAACCCAAGTTATATATGAATACCGTCTTTTATGACTTTATCAGCTAAGCTAGCTAATGTGTTACCTTTACCTAACATGATAATTTTCCCTTTTCACCCGATACCCGCTCTTTAGCTCGAACAAATTCGGATAATTTTCAAGTTAAAACCGAATACAAAACTTTGAGGCAGAGAATTCAGAGGGAAAAATATACTGAGTACCATTGACGGTAAATTAGATGTGTCAAAGTATTAAAGTTATATCAGCACCATAATGATCATCAGGGGATGTAGCTCAAATGGTAGAGCGCTCGCTTTGCATGCGAGAGGCACGGGGTTCGATCCCCCGCATCTCCATTTTTTTTAAAGATTTTAATTTAATTTTCTTTAATCTATTTTTCTTTAATTTTTTTTTGACGTATCTACAGTGAAATATTTCAAAGTATAATTGTGTAAAACGGATCCAAAATCATGAAAGCCATAATAACCCTTTCGTTTCATTTAACCGAGAAATAAAAAGATGGAAAAAAAGACGTTACAAAATACACCGTTTTACACAAATTTATGAACTCTTGGCGCCTTGCTCCAGTAATTATATTGACGATTAAGGTGTGACTAGGCTCGGTGTTTCTCAATTTTCCTTTGAAGCTCTTCGCGCCTTGCCCCGGTAACCCTGTCGATTTCTGTTCCTCTCTTAATGAACAAGAAAGCCGGCATTGCTTGAACTCCGAACTCTTGTGAAACACTCTGTTAATTAACATCCATATACGTTTCAAATTAGTAAACAATTTTTAGTGAATATAGAGGAATTAATGTTGTTTATTATGTAGTTCTTACGAATAATTCATCGACATCAATCTTGTCAAACTCGACATCAGTGTAATGAGCAGCAAATTCGTCAAGGACTGGTGCCATGAATCGGCATGGTGAACACCATGAAGCTGTGAAGTATATCACAATCTACAATATAATTCGCGAAACAAAAATAATGAGTACCACATCTTATGACTGATATTTGCATGGAGTAAAAATAACAATATATACCAGTTTATCAGACTTCTTAGAGGCATGAAAGTAATTCCTCCAACACGCGGAAGAGTGAAAGGCAATGACTCGATTTGTGTTCGCAGTGTGGCTGGAAATCGCAGCAACGACATTGGACCGGTTGCAGTGATTAACCGGTACTTGGCGAAATTCAGACGATTGGGTAGCAGGGGACTTGTAATAAGCAGGGGTATGAATGATAGGTTTACTTTGAATTTGTATTTCTCTTCTGTAATAGCTTGACATGTTTTTTTTTTTTTTTTTAATTTTTTTTTTAATTTTTAATTTTTTATTTAATAATTTGTAAGGAATTTGGAAAAAAAATGTTATAAGAGGAAATAAATTTATGTATTTTGTTATTGGATTTATGGATTAAGAGGGGTTTGATGCATGGTGTTTTTATAGTTGAAATGGAATATTTATTTAATTTATTTAATTTATTGTAATATTGAATTGATTCCTCTAAGAATCCTTGTGCCTCAATTGACTCAATTCTTAATTCAAAATACATGTGTTATATTTTCAATATGTTTTGTATAATATGGATGATACAAATTTATGTATTCCCTTCAAAAAAAATAAAATAAAAAAATAATAAAAATAAAGATTTATGTATATATGGATTAAGTAATTCCTTGATTTGTAAGTAGTCAAGAGACTCAAGACTCAAGAGGGTTTAGTATAGGCTCTTTATTGTTAGAATTGAGTTATGTATACTCCTTGCCTTCTCGGCCTGGTTCCTAGTAATGACGTATCCAGGATTTAAAGTTGGAGGTTAAATATAACTAATTAATATTGCTGAAAATGTTAAGTATCCCGTCGTTAAAGGTTAAAGGTAAATCTGATAAACTGATCGAACTTGATCTGCCCCAAAATCGAATTGATCCAACCCGACCTATTTGAATAGTTCCTAGTAATGACGTATCCAGGATTTAAAGTTGGAGGTTAAATATAACTAATTAATATTGCTGAAAATGTTAAGTATCCCGTCGTTAAAGCTTAAAGGTAAATCTAATAAATAAACTGATCGGACCTGATCTGCCCAAAAATCGAATTGATCCAACCCAATCCAACCTATTTGAATGTTTCCTATTGAATACTGATCGTTATTCTCAAGTAACTCAACAACTACCAATCCCAAAATGCATTGAATCCAAAATGATTGGCCCAACCTGAACTGATCCGAACGTTTACAAACCCAAAATGACCGATCTTACTCGAACTGACCGATCAAATTGACATGTTTGCCAACTCTATTGAAATGCTCTCAAATCTAATTTTATTAACTTAATGTACGATGAGTCGATGACCTGATAGACCGAATGTACACCCTAATTTCACAAGGATATATTCAACAACTTGTAAGTTGTAACTTGTAACTACCAACACATAGTAATTTTATACAAAATATATATGTACTAGTTTTAAACTCGTGTAAAATTGTACGGGTATGTATTTAATTAGGACGATATGGTTGTTTTTTAAATGACTACTTTTAATTAAATTTCTATAATAATTATATTAAGGTTGTAAATCCGTGATCTACATGTTTAATTTTTACACATGGTTCAGCTACATATTGAAATACAATGGTTTAAGAAAAAAAAACGTAATATTATATTATAAATGTAATTTGCGAATATATAAAACTTTTCTGTGGAGCACCAGGCATCAATCCCCAATAATTCTATATTTTCCTTCATAGAGTACAAAGTTTTGTACTTTAAATGTGCATTTGCTTTATTATGAACCATACGTATCAAATCTCCAAGTACACGATATTTTAGTGCCACCACTTCAAGTAGTTAAAAGTATATGATACTTATTCATCTTTTTCATTTAGGTCTAATTTTCCAATAATCTTTTCATAAAAATAGGCATATATATATGAAGAAAAAAAATATGTGAATATATACTATTATACTAGATTTCATTCCCGTGCGATGCACGGGAAATTAAATAATGTTTTGTTTTTAAGTGATTTTGTAAAAAATGTATTGTTTGTTTCGATTCGAAAATAGAAAATAATAAGCAATCAACAATAAAATTCAGGTATAAAATTCCAAGGGGTTATAATATAACTATAAGCAATAACTATCTAGCTCTACTCTAGTCTTGTAATGTAACATCCTGGAGTTCTTTCGCATGGATAACCAGAAAAGAAAGTGCACTTTGTTGATATGAGTAGTACTTTCAATCCCTTTAAGCACTAGTCAAATTTTAAGTCTATCAATGGACCTCTTCAAGGGGTACCCCACCCGAATAACGTCTTTGGTTCAGTGGAGTATTACATGTAACCAATTTAACTTCAGTTAGTCGTTAATTTCCATTAAATGTTTTGTAAGACCGTGTTAGATATTATTATCTATTATGCATTATATTAAATATGAGATTTTGAACGGTTACATAATATTGTTTACAAATGGTAGCCATTGTTAGTAATTCTACTCAGTTTCTACACCTCCAATTGTAGTACAACCTGTATAGTATATTAACTGCTCTGTTCCCCTCTTTCTCATATGATGTTCTATTTATTTGATTCTTAGGGTTCTCTAATAAACTGTTTGCTTATTCATGCAGGTATAATTTATATAATCGTGGCTAATGAGACTAAGTA
>VHZZ01000278.1:64752-79970 GCA_009801015.1 Silene noctiflora
AAGAATTTCATTGACTTAACATGAATTGTATACATTTCACCTTAAACATGTAAAGGATGGCAATTTCAACAACTATACTATAAAATTAACCCAACGATCCATGATTCACACAAGAGAAGCAACATGAATCATGAACAAGTTAAATATACAACCAAGTATGTAAATTAATCAACTTTAATATATAAGACACCAAAATAACTCAAATAAACATCAAAATTGCCGAGGAACCTATCACCGTTACCTTAAGCTTTCTAATCTTCAATTATGTAAGAGTCGGCCTCCGAGTCTTCAAGATTCTCACCTAAACAACAAACTAGACTAAATTAGACAAGAATTTGGGTCTATAGAGAGGGACACGAAATTCCAAGTAGTCCAAGATGAGGTTTTTCTTACTTAGAAATAAGGAGAAGAAGAAAAGGAAGAGAACGGCGCGAAAAACGAGGAAAATGGTTGAGAAACGAAGAAGATATGAGTGTCTTAGGCTTGGAGAGGTTTTGCTCAACAATGGAGTTTGTTTGGTATGAAGGTATGCTGAGAAAGAAAAGGAAGGAGAAGGGTTTATGATAAGTTGAGCGGAAAAAGGGGTTAAATGGGTCCTTACATTGACTTAAGCCCAATTCAACTCAAAATGAGTCGGAATTCTCTTATTTTACGTCTCAATGCTACTATACATTCAAGACGGGACGTAATATTATATTTATATATTTTATAAGCAAAAATATATTTTTATTAAAAATAAGCTTCAAATTCATAATTAGTCTAATTAATTATCAAAATAGTTTAAAAATATGAAATTGGTAAATTACGGGTGTTACACCAAACATGAAAAGATTAAATGAATTTAATGTCGTTTTATCTCAAGTGTTGATTACGGATAGATGGAGCAATCTCCTTCAATAGTATTGAAGGCAAATTCATGAAACGCCCATCCCAAGTTTGCTCATTTTATTTATAAAAGTTACAAATTGAAATCTATAGTGCTTCACAATATTCAATTTTGGTGTTATTTACCACTTGATGGGTAAAAAAACAAAAAAAAAAAATTTACACATTAAAATAAATAACTTGATATTGATATTGAGAATACAGGTTAAATTTATTATATAAAACATGCAATGTATAAGAAAATCAATATATATAGACTTAAATAATTGAGAGTATGGATTTTATTTATTATATCATAACCATTTAAGGTTAGGTCAAGAAAAAAAGGTAAGGTGAGTAGATCTGACAAACGGGTCAATCGGTTCGGGTTCAGGTCTCGTCAATTTGGGTTCGGTTTGTTCGAGTTTGCAAGAATTCGGGCCAGGTCGGGTCGAGTTAGATCATTTCACTTAGATAGGAAGAGAAGTGTGTTTAGTCAGTTAAGAGTTATTTTATCGGTAGGTTATTTTCAAGTTATTTGTGGATAATGGTCATTTTGGGTTGGGTTAAATATAGCGGGTCAATTCGGGTTTTGAGTACCAAATTTGAGTCCTCAATTTGGGTGTTGGTAAAGTTCGGGCAGGGTTAATTATTACGGCTCAGTTTTTCCAAGTGTAAAGGTGAGTGTAACACCCCTACTTACCAAAGAGCCTTAACTAGGCCTTCCCTGATAACCAAGGGTGCTACCATCTCGGTTACCTGAGGTAAGTACGTATCAAATTGACCATTCAAGAACATTTATTAAGTACTTTACAAGTTACCGTGAAAGATGAAGGACAACATAGCTATACATATGGAAGCGAGATACAACTGATGACTCTACTAGAAGCTACAGACAGCTATATGTCAGACGATCTCCCATCACACAAAAACACCAAGCAGCAAAGCATTCGTAACATCAACTAAATCTGCACACAACCTGCTCACCATTCCTGAATGGATCATCACAGTTTTGAAAACAACAACAGGGTCAGTCAACAATACAATAATATACCATAGCATCACAAAAAAAATGAACATCCAATGTAACCAGAATCACCACCTTCAAACTCCATTGTAAGCCCGAGGTGTGTAGCCCTGCCAGATTACCCATCGCAACAGGTAATCCACGCCGCCAGTGGGGACCGCAACCTTACCACCAAAATCCCCGCTCACATAGGAGCGAACCTAGTCCATTAATGTGCACATCCCCCTTGTGACGAGAGAACTTAAGAGGCGAACAATGGGGGTGAAACCATCTCTCGCAATGGCTCACAATACAATCTCCTAACTCCAACAATCACATTCATATAGCAACCACATCATGAATATCAGAAAACAGTAACAAGATCATCACATCGATACATATATTATTCCACAGTCAACAGAGTAGGGAAAACCTACCTGAACAGCAATCCGAGAAATGCCAATCAACGCATACATGGTCACGAGATATCGCTACCAACACCTAAAACGACGATACAATCAGATTGTCTACAACCATAACCCTAACCCAAGACTTACAGATGGTGACGCTGACTTACCTTATCAGACGATCGGATAACTAGGCCGGAACTGACGCACGCATCCATTCCCATATTGGTCTCCTGGAAAGTGAAGGGTGAAAGGTAGGGAAGAGGTATTCTGATCCAGGGTTGTGTAAAGGAGAAGGGAAGGAAAGAAATGAAATGAAAACTGATTACGAGTTATGACTTCCACGTTATATAACATTACGCTGTCCACCGCGCACTCGGTCGAGTACCAACATACTCGACCGAGTCAACCGCATTCGGTCGAGTGCCACATACTCGACCAAGTGTCACATACTAGGTCGAGTTTACGCTTATAACAACGAGTTCTATCATGGTCAAGGTCCAACAAGTCAACTAAGGTCAGTCAACGGCATGGTCAAGTCCAACAAGTCAACTAAGTTCAGTCAACGAGTCCCCCGATGGGACAGGTATTACAGTGAGGGTAAGAGCATTCTTTAGAATGAGAGAGGGTTAAGGAAAAACTTTTAAAGAAGCACCAAGACATGATATAATAATTAGAATGAGGTTGAAAGGAAAATAAGAAACAAAAATATATTTTGATGGTGAAAAAAAAAAACCCTAAGTAAACTCATTATCTGAAACGTTCCAAGAGCCACTGACAATAACGAAGGATATCAAACACGTGGTTGAGATAGGGAGGAGAGATCCAAAAAGAAGAGATCTAAAAGGCCTAAGGTAGTGTACTGAATCTATATTAGTCATTTATCATATTTTAGATACAAATATCAAAAGAGAGAAAACTTGACATATTATATTTAACGCATGCAATGTTAAGTGAATTAAAATACGAAAGGATTGTAATTTTTGTTTTGTTTCACCAATTAAACCTCTGAAAACAACTATCCAAAGGAAAAAAAATTAGTAGACTATACGACCTTTACAACAAGTAGTATAGATTTGGAGCTTTATAATAAATGATTTTAGCTTATATGTACATTTTACGAGCTTTATTGAAAAAAATCTAAGCTCCTACATATAAATTTTAAACTCAAAATATTATAATGAAACTCAAAAATAATACATATAAGCTAAATTAGATTTTAATTTTGACACATGAAAAATTAAAATGTAACTCATAAATTTTAAAAGCTCGAAAAGATTGCATATAAGCTCAATTAGATTTGCATTGGATGTACCATGATCATATAGATCTGGATGTATAATCTTGTTTGTGCCTCTACATAATAAAAGCTAAAATGTTCTTAAACATTACTTATATATTAAAACTTTAGCCAATTATTTAAGAATCCGTGCAACGCACGGGCAACACACTAGTAGATGATATTCTTAACTTTTGTTCATCGTTTGGTTCCATTAGTTGGTCGTACACTTGTAGAAGGAATAATGAGGTAGCTCATGTTCTTGCGCATGTTTTACCAACTGTTTGGATTAATAAACTGCTTGAGATAGTGGATCGGTTTGTTGGTTGATTTAATAACAGTACCCCGTTGGGTTTCAAAAAAAAAATTATCTTCCTTCCTAAATTTCGCCAACTACGTCGCCACCATCGGGTTTCATCACAGTTTGTCAGATCATTCATTATTTATTTTTCGTCAAGGAAAGGACATTGCCTATTTGCTATTATACGTAGATGACATAATTCTTGTCACTTCCTCAGATGCTCTCCGGGGTCGCGTTATTGATCAACTTCGCTCTAAATTCGCAATGACGGACCTTGGCCCTATGAATTATTTTCTTGGAATATCAGCCATCCGTCACACACATGGGCTCTTCCTCCATCAGCGAAAATATATTGAGGAAATTATATCTCGGGCTAATATGTCAACTGTAAACCGGCTCAAACACCTGTCGACACGAAATCAAAATTGTCAGCCTCTTCCGGTAAAAGTGTTGTTGATCCCTCGCACTACCGAAGCCTTGCGGGTGCCCTCCAACATTTGACATTCACGCGGCCCGATATTTCTTACGCGGTTCAGCAACTTTGTTTATATATGCATGACCCGCGTGATGCTCACATGAGTGCCTTAAAGCGAGTAATCCGCTATTTACAAGGGACAAAGTCACTCGGAGTTCATATTACTGCCTCCGCCGTCTCCTCTCTTACGGCTTACAGTGATGCAGATTGGGGTAGGTGCCCGGATACTCGCCGCTCCACTTCGGGTTATTGTGTGTACCTAGGCGACAATATTATTTCTTGGTCTTCTAAACGCCAGCCTGCCTTACCCCGTTCTAGTGCCGAAGCCGAATATAGAGGCGTCGCCAATGTCGTAGCAGAATCTTGTTGGCTACGCAACCTTCTTCTTGAGCTCGGCTGCCCTATCAAGCAAGCTACCATTGTCTATTGCGACAACATCAGTGCGAAATATCTCTCCGGCAATCCCGTTAATCATCAACGTACAAAGCATATCGAGATGGACATACACTTTGTTTGGGAAAAAGTTGCCCTTGGCCAAGTAAAAGTGCTCCATGTGCCATCCCGTTTTCAATATGGAGATGTTTTTACAAAAGGCCTTCCGAAAGCCCTCTTCAACGACTTCCGCTCCAATCTCAACGTTCAACAACCTCCTGTTTCGACTGCGGGGGTGTAATAGAATATAATCTCATATATTCCGTAAATATCAATTAGTTACTGACTTTGTAAAACACTAGCTTTAGTCTTGCCTAAAGAATAGCTTTTGTTATTGACTTACCATAATTATAGGCATAGACTATGGCTTAGGTTTGGATTGATTGTATACTAGGTGTATATATTGTACTCCCCTTGGAACGTAATATCCAACCAAACAGATTCTTTCAGGTTAAACTCCGACAATTTGACTAAAGATGACTTCACAAGAGGGACTACAATACTACATAAACAATTAGGCACAAAAATTGGAGTCATCATACTTAAAAATGCTCATTGAAAAGTCCTAGCAGAGTTTATTAGCTTGTGACTACCTTACAACAACACAAGTAACATAACCAAAACTCCCAATAAAACCACCCTACTAGAAACCAGGCTAACCCTGAATGCACCACTCATTAGTTCGATCGGAAACAGGCATCCATTCTTCGAAGCATTGGTGCTAGTGATCATAGCAAGACCCTCGAATTGGCATGCTTCGACACTTTGCTCATTCATTTGGAAGAACATGTTGAAGGCATAGGAGATGTTGCCATTAGCATCCAATTTATTACAAGATGATCCATAGTCTAGCGCTGAGCAGTCTGCACTTTGGCATGCATAACTCATGGCATAGCCTATTTTTTCCGGGTTCTTGGCTTCTTGGTTGTATATGCACCATTTCGATTCCATGTACTGCACACCCTTGGCTGCGATAAGCATTTTGTTGTTGCCCTTCCCGGTGAGGTCCATTGCGAACTTGGGTTGTCCGTCATAGCGGAAGATTCCCCAGTGTCTTTCAAAGTTCCCCGGAGCTATGCTCTTCATGTTCTCGTCAAGGAGACTAAAGAGGTACACCTGAAATAAATTTAAGAAAAATTCACATTTTTGGATTTCAAAACTCACGAATACTTCGTCCATTCACAGTAATAATATTTGATGATTTCTCGTAGAGTATACCCTCTCACGACTCACACGCCCTTATGAAGGGTCCATCATTTCAATAGACCTTACATATTGTGTGTGGAGAGGGTGGTATCGAGACTTGGTACCACCTGGTGGCGCCATCTAATCAAATGTTGCAATACCTCCATGGTCCCTGGCCTCATAGGGGTGCCCTTGCTAGCGACCAACTTCTTCATCAAACCATCATAAAATTTCTGAGCAATCGTAGAGTTAGCTTTGATGTGTCCATCAGTAGGCCATCCAATTTCTCCAACAATAATCTTCATATTGCCATAACCATTTTTCTTCAACGACCAAACAAGCGTGTCGAAGTTAGCATCAAACACATTGTTATAGGAATGACTCTTGTCTGGAAAGCAGTTATCACCACCAAAGAAAGCAAAATCAACTGGAAAGTCTGGATTTAGGTACAGACTAAGGAACGGGTAGATATTTACAATAAAAGGCGCTCCATTTTCGTGTAGGAATTGGAGGATTTCTAGCATTTTATCCTTGATGTCTCCTCGAAAATCGCCATTTGAGGGAGTGTTTGAGTTTGATTCATATACATCTGCATTGAGGGGGACTGAAGCCTTTATATTAGAATGGCCAGCTTCATTAAGAGCATTTTGAATGTTTTGTAATGCTGGGTATGTTGTATGCTTGAAGCTGTCATTGTAAGTTGCCAAAAATGGTTCATTCCCTACTGCTACGTACCTGAAATTACAGACGACTAATTTTAATACAAATTCACGTGTAAGACGGTCTGACCATATCTGAGTTTTTCTAATAAATGGTAGTTATTGTTTTTGTATTTTATTTTGTGTTGGATAACTAGAATTGTTGAAACAATTACTTGATCGTTTTAATGCATAACGAGTTTAATTTTAATTTTTGTTCGTATATAATCATATATAGTTTGGATTCGAGACAAACTTAATTAATAAAACACGAGGGAAGAATGGTAAAATCTTACTTAATGTCAACTCCTCCATCATAAAGATGCTTGGTAACATTTTTCTTAACCCATTCTTTAGCATGCTTAGCCTTGTTCATCCGTTCAAGCATGTCATTAGGGATGGCGACCATAACCTCAATACCGGTCCCAGCCAAGGCGTTAAGCGTAGCCGGGTCAGCATCGAAAAGCTTAACGTTCGTTATGTGATTATCCTTTAACATGCCAACAACATTGGATGGTGGCAATGGGTTAGCTGCCATGTTTCCCCAATTCACTCCTATCCTTACTTCCGCGCTTGTACTAGCCAATATCAATAACAAGGTCCATGGCAATAAGACCATGACTCGAACCATGGTGTCGATGGTTCGAGAGTACTGGCTAAGGAAGGTTCAAGAAAAGACGATACAAGTAGTTGTGTTGGGTGAGGAGATTTGAGCAGAACAGAATGATGGCTTTAGTAAATTGCCTCAAAATAGAGTATAATATGGCCACTTAATTAAGGTTAGTTGTTGATGGAAGAATGAAGATAAACATTTAGTTGTAAATTGCCTCAAAATAGAATGTCTTATACCCTCTTAATCCACCTAATTCTGATCTAAATGACATATTTTTTGGATGACCAAGATCTATAAGTTACTATTTTTAGTGTTAGGAGCAAATATTAATCCTTTTGTTTGCCATTTGATGCACAACATTACATCCACGGATAGAAAATGAGTTAGTGTCACCGGGTGGTACCCGATTTCGGTGCCACCCTCTCACGTGCAATAAGAAGGGACCCCTAAAATAAAGGGTGCATGTGAGAGAGTGACGCCGGGATTGGGTATCACTTGGTGGCGCCCGATCAGTATCTAGTTATATGCACACTGTTGGAGCAGTTAAAACGACTAAATGAAAGGAGTCTCGCCTAATTCAGTTCGAAGCCTATTATCATCCTTCCTTTGAGAAGTGTTATCTTTCTGTTAATTACACTTATAATATTAGCTCAGTTAGTTGTTCATCTAATAATTTACGGGTTTCTAATTTTCCCATATTTGTACTCTAACAAGACTATTTTCTTTAATAGAGTTCATAGTTGTCTAAAAAAATAAAATTCTTATTCCATGGTCGAATTCAAGACAGAGCAATTTAAGCTCTTGTAATTATACAACTTGGGCATAGCTAGCCCAATTCAAAGCCATTCTTAACTACAACTTGGAAAATCTCACCAATTGTAACTCACACCTTTACACAACTTTGCAAGCATTAGGGTTGTCAGTTGTCACCGTTTATAACTCATGCGTAGGGCCGTAAATAATTTAAGCCGACTTGTAGTGCCTTTGAAATCGGCTCTTACTCGGTCAAAACGAGCACGAGCTCGAGCTTTGAGCCGATCCCGAGCTCAGCAAGGCTCGGCTCGAATGCTCGTTGCGCTCGTTTATAGTTTTCTTTTTGGGTAATTTTTATATTGTATCATTCTTTTATTTCAAATTATATGTTATTTATCATCTATAAGTACCTTATAATATATTATCTTTTTGTATTTTAATATCTTTATCTGTTTTGAAAAATATATATCTCCTAGTCTATAATCTATCTATAATATATAAAGGCCCGTGCATCGCACGGGCATTAAATCTAGTCTATAATCTATAATCTATCTATAAATAATAAAAAGGCATGACAATTGATAACATTGTACCATTCCCCTTTTTATAAGTGTTTTAAAAAGCCACGTCATCTTCATTTTATATATAAAAAAAAAGTTTTTTATAGTATTAAATACAAGTTAAAGCACAACAAATATTAAAATCTGTTTTTTTATCCCACCACCAATCCATTCCCTCTCACTCCACCACCAACCCATCAACCCCGCCCAGCCCACCGCCAACGCGACATACCCTTTCAACAAACTCTACACCACAAGCCCATATTGCCCACTCACCATAACCCAACTTGTACATACACACCATATATATGATACATCCCTCTCGCCCTAAACCACCCTTCCTAACGACATGACCTTTATGCTTGACTCGAACACGCCTCCTGACGAATAAAGCAAACCCTATTACAAGATTTCAAAAGCTAAATAAAACAAAAAAAATATTGAAAAATGAAAAAGGACAAATTTAATTTGATCAATAATTTCTAATTAATAAACGAATCAATACATGTTATACAAATAAATTTAGATACATAATTGAAGAAAACCAAACAAATTGATAGATAATATTAATAGTAATATAAGGATTTTAGAGGACTAGCTTTAGTGTGCCACAAAAATACATTATGTTAGTTAATGTAAGTACTATTTAGTAATATTCTCAAATTTATATTAAAAGAGGTTTTGAAATTGTGACAGTAGAATTATTAACACAACCACATGTTTTCGTATTATTTTTATATATAAAACATTGGTCAATGTTGAAACTAAACAACCTATGGACAAAATGACTATTTAATTGACATGGTTAATTTTGTATCCCAATTCTCAATATTCATTTAAACGTTCTAACTTCTAAGTTACATTAATACATTACTACGTAATATATTTCCCTGATTATCCCTGTAATATCTTAATTCATGTGAAATTGGATAATAAGATGTAATAAAATTTATAAAAATGTCAACATGTTCCACACTACTGAGGTTACGTCGTTTAGGGATGAGTTTATACAATTAACGTCAAACGCATCCGTGATTTTCACGAATAAAAAAACTAGTTAGATTTAAAAAATGAGAAAATGAAAAGAATATAATGACAAAACGAGCTCAATTCGAGCTCGAGCTTTTATTTTTTAGGCTCGACGAGCTTTGAACCGAGCCCGAGCTAAAGCTCAAAATTCAACCCCGAGCCCATCCGAGCTCGAGCTCAGATCAACATGGTTAGAGCCCTACTCATGTTGGTGATTTAAGTGTAATTACCGGTTCATTTGGCGTAATTTAAGGTTGTTTCGTAGATGGTTAATTTCTAAATAATATATTGCGAGTTCGGGAAATACGGAGTGTACACTTGCTTAATTATTTACGGAATTACGGAATAGTTTTCGTTCGAATAACTATGACAGAATTTTCAAACTCTTTGAAATGATCTGATTTTCAAGGGTTGCAATTGTTTGGAAATTCATTCCCCTGTTTCCTCTCTTGCTTATATAAATAGTGTAAGGATTGAATGGAAAAACAAAGAAAAATTTCATCTTTTGCATCTTAGAAAATTGTAACAATCTACACAAAATACTTCTATTTTACGTCTCTGGTTTTTGTGCAAAAAATCAGAGGGCACCGTCTTATCTCAATAAGAAATTCGATTGCACCCAGGCACTGATAAGGATCGAATTATTCTATTAGAAAAGCGGAGTCGATTCAGTGTGGTTAACAATTATCAATTCATATTCCTACATTACAATTTCCTAACAACTCATGGGTAACAATCGTCTCAATTTTTTTTCCATCTGCCTAAAAAATTCGGTGGAGAGGTTAAACTGGATCAAAGAGGGGTATAATAAAAAGAGGATAAATGATTCATATACCGACCTAAGTATGTATTGTTAGAGTATAAAACCTAACCATCGACTTAAACTTTTGATTGAGATGGTTTCTTGACATGGTAACAGAGCCAGTGTGACCAAAAGGTCATAGGTTCGAATCTCACCCCCCTCAATTCTAAAGTGGAAGATTGTTGGGCATTCGTGTGAATGGATGTGCCATTAACTTAAACTTTTGGTTAAGATGGTTTGTTGACGTATATGACCTATGTCCTAACTATTAGACTAAAACCTTTTTGATGGGTAACGTCTCAATTCAAAATTATCAATTATCATATTCTTTTCTACACACAATTTTACTCCGTCATCTCTATGCGCTAGGTAGGCAAACCTACTCCCTCTATCCCGCATTGAGAAAGTAGTGTAGTTGTGCTATGTGGTTACTTCGTATTATCGGTAAGGATCACCATTCCATATGGGGGCTGATTTATATCAACGACGTTTTCATTACGAATGACCAAATTGCTATCTATTCTTTTTTCTCTCAAACTCTCCTAAAACCAACTAAATTAAGAAAAAAAGAACCAACAAGTAATTTTTTTTTTTGGAGTCGTCCATACTTTTGTATTAATTCGTTACTTGGACGTCACGTTATAACTAAATTATTCGGCTAAACATTGCGCAATTTTGCAAACATACGAAATCATCCTCCAACCCATGGACACACAACAACTATAACATTATGGTTACTAAGACGTCAATGTGGAACACTTATAAAGATGACCTTTCACCTTTACACTATCGATATGGGACATAGTTTACCCCTAACAAAAAACGTGTATACAGGTACTAAATTACTAAATTTATTTATATCCTGAATTTGAAAAGCCTACTCCTCCACTACGTACTCATACCGTTTGACATTTGATTTCCAAATTATACGACGAAAGTAAGGGGGCCAAACGCTAATGGAAAAAAAGTTGATACAGGACACGGAATAACATGTGTTTGGATTTAAAAAGTAAATACGCAGAATGTCAACAATTTACAATCTAAATTAATCAGGCATTAGTTAAGAGAACGTCAATCATGTTGATGTAAGTAATAATGGGAAACATAGTTATAATTACTAATGACTTTTCCATGTTAATATAAATCTCTTTGTAGGTCCACGTATCTAACATCCTTAATCATTAACCATTACCCAACTCACATTGGAGGTTTGGATTTCCCTATTTGTCTCCAATCATTTGCTATTTACATTTTTTGGGCACTAACCCTAGTTCATTTTCATCTCCTCATTGGTTTTGTAATAATTTTGAGTTGTTCAATCAATTTAAAAAGTACTAGTACAGTGCTGATTTGATCGAGATCTAAGAATTCTCGGGTCATTTTGTTTACATTAGGCCTTGTTTTTTTCGGTTGCAAAAAGCTAAGCTTAACTTAACTTTAATAGAGCTAAACTTAACTTAATAGAATTGAATTTATGTAAGAGTTAATTTATTGAAAAATGAGTTGAACTGAACTGAACGAAGATAAACTGAACTAAATTGAACTGAAATGAGCTAAAATTAAGTTCAAAATAGTTTAGTGGTTAAAATTTGAGTGAAATTCCCAGGAGACTCAGGTTCAAGCCTCCCAAAGAGCAAAATCTTGTGGAGCATTCTCAGCCTGAGTCCATGCCTTATAGACTTTGAGTCTGTCACCCTCGGGTGGTTTACCTGGTATACGTGGTTTGCAGGCTATCACATATACCCGAGGGTTTATCCAGTGCGCACCAAAGGTAGAGACTGCAGGTTCCCTCGTCACCCAAAAAAAAAGCATTTTTATGATGAAAATGACTCGTGACATCTCATAATCACCTTCCTTTTTTTTACATTATCTTCACTGGTTGTAAGATGTCACAAGTTTTTGCTCCGTTACAATTGAGAATTTGTATTTTTTTTAGGTGATACTCTCTCCGTTTCGATCATTAGTTATTTATTATCTTCGTCAAAATGTTTATGGAAAATGAATAAGAGAGGATGTGAAAAAGTTTTAATTATTATATCTTATGTCAAACACTTGCACAAGTCATTAAAACAAACTTGCTAATACTGAAAAATGAAAATAGATAAATATCGACTGACACATCCTATAATATAAATAGATAATTATTCACTAGAATCGCGGGAGTTTAAATGTATAGGGTTAGTTTGTTCCAAACTATATGTTTCGCTTTTTTTTTGTAATTTAATATGCATACTTTAAACCGAGAAGGCGTGAGTTTGATCTCATACCTTGAGTATCATACGATATTAAAGAAAAAAGATAAAAAGTATTTTGAGTTACCTAAAAAAATTAATATTTTTACTTTTATTCGAATGTTTTTTTACTCAATTTAGTTATAACTGAATTTTAATTGAGAATTATTTTTACTCTCAACACAATATTCAAAAATAATTCGTAAATATTTGTATTGTGCATGGTTGATTGTGAATTTGTGATTCTTAGTTAGATGCAAATAGTAATCTACTGTTTCCTAATTATCAATCCGGTCAGGCCCAAAAGATAAGAAATTTACCTTACGTTTTATTCTTTTTAAGTTGAATGTAACTAAATTAAACTGAATCAAGTTGGAGTGGGCTGAACTGAATTGAAATTTGTTGAGATGAATAGAGCTGAAATAAGATGAGTTAAACGCAATTGAAGTGAACTAAATGAGAGTTGAAATTAAGCTTAAAAAAAAGAATTTAAAACTAAAAATATTTTCTTCCTAATTTTTCGGCTTTTCATTAACGGTATACCTACACATACACTTTAGTAAGTTGGTTGATATGCCATCGAAAGTGCGAGACCATAGTGCGCCTGTAAATAGAGATGATTGCAAAAATGGAAGAGACAGTAAATTGGATTTAATGCATCTTCAAGGTATCATTGCCTAACACCCCTACTCCCTTCATTTTCTGTAAAGGCCGGTGATTCATTTCTTATCTTTATGTATATGCTATAAAGTTGATCGCCTTTTACGTCTTTTGTTTTTTGGGGGATTTCTAAATCAAAACATGTCTTTGGGTGTAATAAAAGACAGCTCCAATTATGGTCATTTCTGTTACTATTAACCATTTAACTTTGTTTTGGTTATAGTTAAGAATTCTTGTTTAAAGCGGTTTACACAATAATTTGACCAGAATGACCCAATTCGCACTTAAATTGAGGATTCGAATCTGACTCGAAACCTGGAAATAATCAGAATCCGAGTGATCCGAACTGCCCCGCTCAAATTCTTACAAACCCGAATAATCCGAATCTAAATTGACCCCAACCCAAACATGAGTTTAAATCTTAAACTCCATGCACAGGAGTTTGAGTTTAAATTAAATCTTAAACTCCATGCTCATTTGGATATTTTAGGTTTTACTCCATAACAAATTAGGCCATATGAGCTCAATAATTCGATATTTAGGTCTCGATAATTATGTAACTTGCCAAAAAAATTTGTTTTAATCTAATACAGTATCTTAAAAGCGGGGAAAATTAAAAACAGTTAATAAGTGAATAAAAAGAGAGGAACACAAATTATAAAGTAAGACGGTCTTTTATATGGGGCGGACTATTCCCGTAAACAAAATTCATTCATTTATTGTTAAATCAATCAATCAATCAATATAATATAAATATATATTTGAGGCTTTTTTCGAGCGACGTGGTAGTCTCCAACTTTTTTAAACTACCTWAATTATTAAATCAATATATTARTATTAACMTATRYTATTTAATTAGGYTYTYCAAATTCTATTCAAAATTGTAAWWAWTWAMTGATYTTTAAAATTAGTGCTCTTATATGAAATAATACACTCAACTCACATGGGATTTATTTGATGACTAGCATTTAGAAGTATATCTATTTTTTTTTTCTCTTCACTGAAATGAAACTCCTAAAAAACGATACGACGATAAGCTCAATGTGATACTATGTCATGTTTTAAAATAAGAAAGATAATTTATAATATCACGAACATTACTCCATTCATTCCAAATAATTTGGAACATTGCACTAATTAATATGAGATGCATATTATAAAAGGATTCTATTGGATTGAGTTCATTCACCTTATGTCCATGTAATTTGTGGTGTGAGTACTACTTTTTGTATTTGTAAATAAGTTTTTTAAAAGAATTATTGAATAGTCCCTCCGTACCACACCAAAGGTAACGTGGGGAAAAATGAAGTATTTAACAAAAAGGTGGAAAAAGTAAGGGTAATGAGGAAAAAAATAGGTGAGGTATGTAATTGTGGGTTGACATGTGGGGTATGTAATGACATTTTGTGTAAATATCAAATGGGTATAAGGATAATTTGGTAATATTGTGGGGCAAATAAAGAATGTTACCTTTCGCGTGGTACGTCCGTTTATAATAAGTGTTACCATTGGTGTGGTATGGAGGGCGTATAATTTAACCAAAAAAAATTATTAGCAACTTTATTAAATCAATTTTTTTAAGTTAGAGCATTTCGCTTGATTGGTTGATGGGTGTTGTATTGTTGTGCATGAAAATACCGAACTTTTTATGAATTTGCTAATAGTAGTATTTCACTTACAAGCTTTGAAAAATTATAAAGATTATATAGAAGTGTATAGATAATATGATGTGAAGCATTGAATGTGCGGTTAGTGTCAAGAAACCATCTCAAACAAAAACTAAATATTAAGCTGATGGAAAACTAAATTCTAAGTTGATGGTTGGAGTTTCAAGATCCACTTTTATACTCTGATAGTTAGACAACAATAGAAAACCTTAAAAGCTAATGGAAGATAAAACTTCATCAAGAATTTGGATAGTGT
>VHZZ01000278.1:93664-127167 GCA_009801015.1 Silene noctiflora
AGGTCAATATGGGTTTCAGGTTAGATGATTTCGGTCCTCAATACAGGTGCGGGTACGGTTTGGGTCGAGTTATTTCGTACGACACATTCTTTTTGTCAGCTCGAAAAGTTAGGTGGAATTAAAGCGCTATTTAAAATAAGAGAGGTCTAAAGAAAATTTTTGAAAGGAGCACCGAGACCTTTAGAATAGGGTTAAAAGGAAAGGAAACTGAGGAACAAGAATATTATGATGATGAAAAAAAAGCATAAATTAAACACGTTGTAAGAAACGTTTCAAGAGTCATGGACAATAACGGAGGATATTAAACACGTGGTTGAGGTGGGGAGGTGAGGTTCAAAAAGAAGGGATCTAAGAAACTTAAGGGTGCACCGCATCTATATTAATTATTTAGCATACTTTAGATACAAAGATCAAAAAAAGAAAAGACGGGTACATATTGTATGTAATTCATTCAATATTAAGTGAATTAAAATATAAATGAATTGTCATTTTTGTTTTGTTTTACAGTTAAACATCTCAAAACTACTATCTAAAAAATGTGTTATCCAAGTGTCAATTAGTTTAGCTAATAAAATCACATGTTGAAACAAGAATGATCGTTAATCAAATTCTAAAGCATTAAAATTGTTGTAGAGTCTCCTTTACATAATAAAGAGTAAAACATCCTTACATAATACATATCATACATTTATAAGTCAATTATTTTAGAATCCGTGCAACGCACGTGCGAGCCACTAATATTAATATAAATAAGTTGTCTTTTTTATACAATAGAAGTGTCTCACACCGTAAAATCGTCTCACGCTATAAATCAAAGAAAAAATAAGTCTCTGAAAAAGAAGATGAGAGGGTTTGTGTGACACCCACAGGCCACTCTCCACGCCTTCTGCTTCACTGAACAAAAACTGAGAAGCATACTTTTGATTTGTGATGAATATTTAAATGTAAGTATCAAGATTCAAATGAAATGTAACTTTCAAACACCAACAAAATATATAATAATATGGTTCATCAGCTGGTATCATTCCCTTTCCAGTGTCGGTACGTATGTTTATGACATCACCCTCACGGTTGCACCACGTCCGTCTTAATTAATCTTTCTTCTTCTTTATTATTTACCAACTAATTAATAATGTCCTTTATATATACACGAGGAAAGCATTCATGTCTTCAAATAATGATTCACCTATTTCTACATGTCCAATCTATTCATTCATTGAAAAATAATTAGTCTCAAATAGTAACTTGTGATCGAGTTAGTATTATCGTAAACACTCTTATATAAGACTAGCCTTGTTACGTACGGTCTTATTAAAATGTAGTAGATATAGATTATAAAGTTTACTTATTAATTGGATAACTCAGACTTACCCGTAAAACATATTTTTGAGTTATGGGTATATGAGGGTTTGTATTTTAAAAGGATTCACTCAAATTTAGAAATTATTAAGGAATAATATTATATATAACTCATAATTTTCAGTGAATTTTTTAGATTTTAATTTCCAACTACCTTTTCTGCTAATTTTACCAAATTGAGCTTTTATTTTACTTTTAATAATCATAACTATTTTATCTATTGTTTTCTTAATTATGTGAAAATCACTTAATTATATATTGAAATAATCTCTAATATACTAAGGGTTCATTTGGTTGTCCATCCAATTCATGAGAATTCTAAAATCCCATGAATTGTGGTTTTTTGAGATTATTTGGTTATCCTATTTTTTTATAAAATGGAGGAGTTTCCAACACCTACATGATGGGGAATTTAATTATATGTCTCCCTCATGGTCATTGAAAACTCTTAGGAAACAAACTCTAGCATAAGCAACCAAACGTATTATAGCAATTTGTGTGAATTTCGATGTAGGAATTAAAATCACGTGTGTTACAAATTAACACATCAATTTAATTCCTGTATGAACCAAACGAGGCCTAAGAGAATAAAACTTCTAAAAATTTTCTCTCTAAACTCCATCTACTTATATAAGGAAAGTAATGAGATTTTTTTTCCAAACTATTATCTTTTCTTTAATGTATACTTTTTTTCACTAAATTCTCAATTGTAACGTTTTAATCAAAATAAAATAAAAGTGGTATAGAATTATAAAATAAAAAATGCTAATCTTTCTTTGAAAATGACTTGATGCAGACTTGCACTCTATAAAAAAATATATAAAAACTAATATTATTAGTTTTGTGAAAAAAGAAATTCATTAAGATCATCTAAGAAAAATAATAAAATGAAATATTTAACTTTGTGATAAAAAAAATACAAATTGCATAACACACTCAATTTTTTTATTAATTTTGCAGTTTCATTTCTTTTCTCATATCAAAATACAATAAAGGTGATATATGAAAAAGTTAAGGTATAAATATGAATGAAAAAGTAGTATACACTAAAATGTAAATACTTTATAAATACCGCGTATTTATCACGCGGGGTCTGTACTAGTATATGATGAATTTAGATGATTTAGATTTTTTTTTTTTTTTTGGGATGACGTCATCAAAGAACAACTATATATTGAAGATCCAAGTAACCAAAATGAATAATTACTTAAATTTGTAATCAAGTTGAAATGAGCAAAATTGACGAGGTCCACAAAATAAAGTGAACTAGTTCATCATATGCATTAAAGTGGATTTTTTCATCAATCTTTATTCTTAGATGGATTTATAATCGAATATGTATGAAATGACAAAAAAGGCAAATTACTTTCTCATTTGTGAAATGTCAATAGAGCCAAATGTCAACAAGTGTACATTAATATCATCATCGTCCCGCGGTTGCACAAAACATTAGATTTGTGCGTTAGATTTTTACATCATTGCTTTATTTATTTTTTCGTTTTAGTTACTGTACTTCTTTAGAATTTAAACTACAAACGTGACAAATGACAATATATATTAACTAAGTCAATAACATACAAATTACAAATACGATCCACTTATCAACCTTTTTCGGTTTAAAAGTACTAACCAATATGTAAACAAGAAAAACAGAAGTAAGGCAGTACAAAAATGCACTCTATAATTTGTTACCGAATTGGCGAATGTCAATAATGTATTTTTGATGAAAAAAAAAAAAAAAAAATCGACATTCAATTCATGATACGGCTCATTTTAAAAGTCATGTGAATCACGCAATTTTTCATAGATTTGTAATTTTGTATCATTCACCAGCAGGGCGTTTTACTTTAATTTCATCGGTCTTATCAAATCTTTCAAATTTCGTTCTATCGGTATTCAAAATACCGGCCGGTAAGTGTGGCAAGGAAAATAAACTCTCTTTTGTCGCATTTCCGGTGGACTGGATGTAAGAATGTTCACTGGTGCAGTAAGAATTTTTTTAGTGTACCAAAAAGTAAAGGGGGACTGAGTATCCGTAATATAGAGTCTCTGAATCAGCCGTTGTTGGCAAAACATGGTTGGCAGGTGATATAGGGAGATAAATCTTACTTCTCGAGGGTGTTTAAGAAATTTTTTTTTTGGGGTAAATGATGTGAAGGAAGGAATGACACCGAAGAGTTGTCCGAGCGCCTCGTGGGGTATGAAAGGAATTTTATATGGTTTGGAGTTGATTATGAATAACATTGGCTGGAAACCGGGTACTACATCAGAAATGGGTGTTTGGGACTCAAAATGGGTAAATGGACATTATCCGGAACCTCATGACAGATTACTTGAGCACTGTTTCCATCATTTAAGAAACATAACGGTTCATGATCTATATCTGCACAATGCTTGTTGGAATGAATGAGGATCTTTTTAACTTATTGTTTATCCAACAGCAAGCTGATCTCGATAGTAAGGGATCTAAACTCGTTAGCAAGGCTTCGGATCTTGACAGGGGTTCTGATACTAACGCAAGTTTACGGATTGCGCTGCGTGAATGTCATCCTTTCTATATTATCGGCTCACGTGGACAGTGACATAGTGCTCATGTGAAGGTGGATGCTAGTTGGGAAACGAATTATGATGTCGCTATTGGGTGGGTGACTTATTTTTGGGGAGATGAGGCGTGTTTCCGGGAAGGTTTAAAATTACGAGCGGAATCACTGTTACAAGGTGAAGCGATGAGAATTAAAAGTGTCCTACAATGGGCATGTAACAATGGAATTCTTCATCTGGAAATATTCACAAACTGCCTTCGGCTTCTAAATCAGATCACGGGAGTTGAAAAGGAACATCACCTAATTGGTGACATTCTTAGGGAGATTTCAGTGTTATATTCGTCCTTTCATTGTTTAAAAGTTTTAGTTTCATTTCTAGGCAGTTAAACAAGGTAGCTCATAGCTTAGCACGACATGCGCTGCGTATGTAAAACCTCTTTTTACAGTTGTAAAAAAAATAAAAAAATAAAAAATAAAAAAAAAATAATAGATGTGTGAGGATAAGATTATTTGTAGTCTTGAGACAAGACTTTGGTAAGTCTTGAGACAAGACTGACTCAAAACTAACAATAATCTATCAAAGTCTTAAGTTGACTGAGTCTCAACCTCACACTCAAGGGAAATTATTCAATGAATAGATTTCACGTGTTATTTCTTTTTTGTAAGAAAAAAAAAGTAAAGTGGAAAAGTAAAGAGTGAGATGAGTCAGAGGAATACTGTATAAAGTTTGAAGTAAGTCTGAAYAATAAAGAAATAATAAAAGTTAGTGGAAAAGTGATGTAACAGAGTTTGAAAAATTGGAAAAGTCTTGCGCATAATCTTAACCTAATCTCTCTAAGCACCATCTCTATTAAAACTCATTAGTTCCTTTATTTTAAATACGGTTTATACGTTTAACTAAATGTACCGGACCCGACCAGAAGCAAAGTGGAGTAGTTTATAGGAAATTGTAGTGAATATATTGATGGTAATCTAACGTATAAACCCTAGTGCATAGTTGATCATCAACTAACCGTAAGGTAGGCCATCTAGTTAATTTTTCAACATCCCACTATATGTACTTTTCCCTCCTTAATAGATTAAAATAATAAAATCCAAACATGGAATGAAAAATCAAGTACTCAACTATTTCCATAAATCTAACTTGACAAATTCAACAATATACCTTACATATATTTTATGAGATTATTAATCACGCTTTACAATCAAAATAGAAAGGGGACAATATTATTTATTATGATATAGTGATTATTTTGTATCTGTTGTTCAGTGTCAAGAACTTAGTAATTGGACAATTGAAGTGCGATGAATAGGTTAATTTTATTTCGTTTATAATAATTTTATCTTTTTTCTATATCACTTAAAACATAATACCAAAATTATCCCAATAGGACTGTTTGACACATTATTCATAGTGGAGTGTTTGATAAAGGGCATATTGGTTGATTTTTGAGCATATTCAAGGATATTAGCGTGCTTGACCAATTAATATGCTAATTATAGTGTGTAGTAAACAACATATTCGGGGTCGATATGCTCTTTTACAATATGTTGCTTATATTACCCCAGGATGTTGGTTAACATATTTTTAAATAGAAACTTTTACACCATTTTACAAAAGAAACTAATAATCTACTAAATCTTAATCGGATAATTACCAAACACTCAAACTATTTGCTAATTAAAATATGTTGTGAAACCTTCTATAAAATTGGTCATTTATAATTTACTTTTACAATCTGCTTATACTAAAATGAATCCGCTAATTATCAAACAAGTCCAATACCTCAGTATCTCAATCTTAAAGAATGAATTATTGTCCTCTAAAAATCTATACTACCCTTTACTCGTACATGATGGCAAATCAACAATATTCGTGTATATATTCTCCGTCTGAAATATTCCAAACAAACAGAAACCTATGTCACATACCTATCTCATCATCTAGCTACTTTATTTCTCATTTTATTACCACCCTTGTTCACCATTTATACATCAATTAACAACCTAAGAAAAAGAGTGAAATAATACAGTTTCTTTCTATATAAACACTAGCTAGCTAGTGTTATTGTGTTCATGTCCCAAATTATGGCAAACCAAAGTTTAGTCAACGAATATCATGGGTTATACTCACAGTTAGGGTTTAGTCTAAACTCCTCAAGCTTCAATAATACATTTTCACCTAATTCCTTGAACTATTTATCTTCTTCTACCTTAGATCACTCTCCATTTTCTTCAACATCTTCAAAACCTAGAGAAGACTTGTTATCATCGTCTCATGATGTGATTATTCCACCACTATTCTCTCCTCATAGACCTACCTCTAATATATGGTAAGCACATATAAATTATTTATGCATTTTCAGTAATATACAACTTTCATCTTGGTCCTTCGGAAACAGCCTTTATTTCTGTATTACTAATATTAGGGTAAAGACTGCGTACATCTAATCTCTCTGACCACGCAATTTGCGGGAATCATTAAGACACTGGAATCATGATGTATGTTGTTCTTTACATCATATAAACCTTTCAAGGTTTAAATAGTTCTTTCACATGGTATCAGATCGATATTTCTCGAGTTAGCTTTGTGGATTTATATAATATTATGATATTTTTCAGGGAATGGGGAGAAGAAAAGGAGTCCCATGATCATGGAAGAAAAAGGAGTGTAGAGGAATTTGTTGGGACTTCACCCATGGCTATGAAGATGAAGAAGATAAAAACAAGGAGGAAGGTGAGAGAGCCTAGGTTTTGCTTCAAAACAATGAGTGATGTAGATGTTTTGGATGATGGTTATAAATGGAGGAAGTATGGGCAGAAAGTTGTTAAGAACACCCTTCATCCCAGGTATACTACTATTCATTCATCATCTTTTTTTTTTTCTCTCTGTGTCTCATAATAATAGATTATTGAATATGTTCAAACTTGTTAACTCTTATTATGAACGTCTCTAATCATATGCTCCCTTAGTATCAATCATTTATTTACCTCTAATTAAAATAATTCTCGCAAAGAAAAAAAAAAAAACGAGAAATAAATAATTGGAACGGATAAATGAAATGGGTAAAATATGGCAGAATTTTAGAATGGTAGCATACTAGCATATGGCTATCACAATAAATATAAAACTAGTCTCGTTTAATTTATCACAAGAGCTTATTTCATATCATACTTTAGAAATATCATTCGAATGTGTATTGTGAGTGATACCTGTTAAATTTAATCTAGTTGATAATAAAAGTAAAAAATGTTCGATTAAACTAAAATAAGTATAATTAATTAGACACTTAATAAATATTTTTATTGTTAGTTTATAATGTGCATCGTCCCTAATGACATGATATTATTCCTCTCTTCCTCACATTATTATTGATTTATTGGGATAATTCAAGAGCTTGTTTTCAACAACTATTAAAAAAAAAGATCGTTGATGAGCAAGTTATGGATAAATTATAGTCGGTAATAAATTAAAAATGGAAATTTATGGTAAAAAGATTCAATTATGGATTTAAAAAGAAAGAAATTATATGATTGTATTATTGTTGATGGATCCAAGATTTGTGTTAACAACAATTGAAGAATGATTCGTGAGTAGGGGAAAATAATAGTGGGTGGATGGTACATCGTTTGACCTTTGTAAAAAGTAACATTACGAGGGTGGACCTTAAGTCCTTAAGTAATCATATTGGTGTCTGACGAACCATTAAGTAAATAAAGTGAATAAAAAGGAATTTACATTTTTCCAAAGAGAGGGAACACATGGAGTAGTTGTTTATTCAAATTAAATTAAACTAAATTAATATTGGTGGAAATTAGAGTTTAATTAAAGAATATTAAGTTCCTATATATTCTTTTAGGCGCAAGGAGTTGAAATGAACTGAATTGAGGTGAATGAAGTCGTATTGAAAATTGTTAGTAGAAAAGGGTGTTATTAGCAGCGACTGACTAAGTATAAGAAATGGCAGGAGTTATTACCGTTGCACACAAGAGAAGTGTAGGGTAAAGAAGAGAGTAGAAAGATTGGCAGAAGATCCGAGAATGGTGATTACTACATATGAAGGCAGACACGTTCATTCACCCTCTCATGATCTTGATGATTCGCAAACTACACAACCCCTTCTTAATAACTTTTTCTGGTAATTAATTTATAATTATTGCTGTTGCGTATCTACTCATTTTAGAATGTACACTTGACTTATTTGCATGCGTTACCTTCATTTTATTTTGGTGCATTTTTATGTCATTCCAATATTTGTACGTCTTTCGGAAATAAGATCCATTATTTATGTCAAATATAATAAATAAAACTTATTTTTCTTGCCCTCCTTCATCATTTCTGGTAATACAAAAGGTGACTCAATTTCAGTCTTATATTCTTATAATTATTATTATGGTTAACAATCAGATTATTAAAAATCCAAGATGACTTACAAACTTTGTCAAATTATGCAATCATCAAGGTCAGATTTTTGGTCATTATACCATTTTATCAGTAAAACCGGATCTTAACAAACGGTCACCGTGATCGTAAGATGCCTATGCGATGCTATCCAGGATCTCAACTCATTACAATATGGTATCGACTATGGAGGAACCCAAGTCATTACCAGACAATACCTACACATGCTCAAGGCAACTTCCCGCGATACTACAGAATTGATACTTAGATATAATTTGCATAAAAAAAAAAAACAACGGTATATCAGTGTCTGTATATATAACGAAATGTAGATTTTCAGGGAACTTCACAACTTCTAATCAATTCATTTCCATACGAGTCCGGTAACATCTGTGTATAAAATTACTACAATACAAGCATTTTAGAAGAAATCAGCAAAACAGAAGGAAAACTAATTAGGCTCATACTGTAACTCAAAAGCTATCACACCTCTGTTCACTGTTCTAGGAATCGAATTTCACTAGACAAAACAATGGTGGTATTCATTCTATATATCTTTCATATTCACTAGTATTAGATAAAATGAAGACCAACAAAAAATTGAACTATTAAGATTAAAAACTATCACCAAAAAGGGAAATCTTGTTTCAGATCAGCCACGTTTTTCTTTTTCCCGCGCAATTATTTATTTTCATGAACCTCGATCAAACTTCATACCTTATCATTAGGCTCATTGTTGGAGTGTAACAACTTGTCTAGATCTTGATCCTTAACATCGGACACGGGAGGAGTCCACCGCTCTTTTCCACCGGGCTTGGATGAAGCATTGCCATACCATATCATTCCGAAGATAGCGATGATCATACCCAAAACAACATGCCAATTTAGGCCCTCTTTTCCAAAGAATGTAAACCCTAAAATCAATACAAGGATTGTCTTCATGTGACCTAGTACTTGGAAGGTCACAGCTGAGAATCGGCCAATACAGATGAACTGGCTGAGGTTTGTGCCTATCGCGATTGTGCAGGAAAGGATTAAAAAGAACTGCATACCAAGAGAATAACTTGATCAGAGGTCAAGAAAACAAAGCAAGTTATGTAGGAACATCGAGTCATCCATGGACCACAATAATCTTCAAATTGACAGAAAAAAAAACCATGACTAAGACTTAAGTCAGTGGGCCAGCTAATGGGTCATTGTGGTATGTCATGCCAGACCCAAGAATTTCAAAGCACATTACCAGACCCGGCAACAGCATGTAACTTTCAGGTGTTGGTGGTTTGGTACCCATGTCCGGGTATCTAATGTCCGACATGTTTATGTTAGAAGAAATGGAAGTGTCCTAGCAACATACTCCCTCCGATCCACACCAATGGTAACATGGACCCACTTTTCTCTTCACAAAAAGTGGGTCCATGTTACCATTGGTGTGGATCGGAGGGAGTAGCTCTCAAAGACTCAAAAGTTAAACAAGCTACAAGGGTGCAATTTCTAAAAGACGTGCTAGGTTTTAATATTCATATTCTCATGCTTACAAACTTGTTTTCTCACAAAAGAGCACCTTAAACAGTGGCAGTTTAGGTGCACTCCATCATCAGAACGAAAGCTGAAATTTACTATTTAGGATTTCGTCCATCTTAAAATTAGTTGGCAATCAGTACTCCACTGTAACATGTTCACTAACGCGCGTCTTTCAACATGAAATACCGACTACTCCAACCCCATGCTCGTCACGTCTGTATTTTTCACTTTAATAAGCGATTTTTCTAGGCAAAAGTAACTTTAGTGAGTGATTTATCAAGGGAAAAAATCACTTATACAAGTAGTTTTTCATATAATGGAGAATGACAGGAGTCAGCTGTGAACTTTAAAGTATAAACTTGAGAACTCGCCCTAATCTTACCTATGACTGGCTATTTAACGATGGCAGGCTTACAAGAAGACGAGCTAGGCTAATGCCAAACACCATCTAAGTATCCAAGAGCTACCGCAATGATTCCAGTGGCAGCGGGTGAGCATATTGTGAATATGACAACCAGACAATTACTTAGGTTTTAGTTCATCTAAATACACTTACGGGCAACATAAAGTTGCTTTGTATACTAATTTTTCCCCCACACAATCCTTCAGGGCTCGCTTGGGATGGGGGTAATTATTACCGGAGTAATAGAGCCTAAATGAACTAAAAAATGGAGGAAAGTGATGGTGGTTGGAGACGGAAATGAGGGAAGATAGTGTAATAGCCTCCCCCCCATTAAGGGAGTAATAGTTACCCCTTTCCTACTAAGGAACACCCTAAACTTAATTCGAACATACAGAACGCCCAACTTTCCATTCCCCCTTTTCGTCTTCCTATCTATAATATAGAGGATTCATTTTATCTGCACAATTAAACAATCTAATTATTGTTAGGGACATTAGTTTCCACCAAAAGCCTTTATTGAAATTTACTTTCTGCTAAAGTTCTCCAAAACCATACAGATCGTAATTGAAAAAAAGGCAGAAAAACAGAATTCAATACTTACCAGTGCAACTGAACTGTAATCATAAGCATCGACCCTCTTCTCAGTCAACCAATAATCCATAAAAGGGCCCACAACCAGCAAGGAGGCAGCCTGAACTGGAGCAGTACGACCCAAAAGGTTGAACGAACCAATGTTGTACTTGCGTTGTAGGTAATGTACATACTGAAAAGCGCAAGCAAGTCAATTAACAATTTAAAATATAAAAATAAAAATTCAACACTAGATCAATCAGAAGTTTCTAGAACATACATATTGTTGCAAAGCAGTGCTCCAAACTGCCACAAAAGCGGCAATAAAACCCTTGCCATTGACAGAAACATCGGTGACTGTGCAAACACCAACTCCGAATAGGACTAATAAAATGCTAAGCTTGGTATCTCTGGAGTATCGTACCTTGTCCAATACAACTTCAAGGAAACAAGATACTGGGATCATACTCAGCTTTGCAATCTGAAACACGTGCAAATTTTAGATGAGAGCATTCCTTCGAGAACTACTATGCTACCACAGTGCCACATTATAATGTTTGTTTGCTAATATTGTGTGAGATAGTCTCACATATCAGACCAACCCAAATATTTATGTAGTCTTCATTTACTTACATGGTTGATGGGTAGGTCTCAAGTCTCAATTGTGAAACCGACTCGTAAATTTTTGTGCATGCATGCTCAGTTGTAGAAAAAGTAAACTAACCTGATAAAATCCCACCGAATTCCACATCAAACTCACATTCATTCCGACAATTGAGAAGTTTGCAAATATAACAAACTTTATAATTTCTGAAAATGGCAGTTGTGATGGCTGGATATATCCTAGCCACCGGAACACGATAGTCATCAAAGTGGTTGTTGCAAAATGGAGACCGGTCAATGTTGTAGCTGAAAAAATAAAATAAACGATTATTAGTTCAGGAATTGAACATGTTGCAAACTCAACACTATTGCACAAACATCCAGTTACCCGACACATCCAAGTGTCCAACTTATATTGTTCAAACTCTGCTACGAGAATGTGACATGACATCATGTCCTACAGTCTCAGTGTGATACATAAGTACAATTATTTCCTTTCCCCCAGTTCAATTTCTGCAATTTCTAGTATTTCAAAGACCAATTTGAATAGACAACTCTAAGTTGATGGCTCATACAGAGTATTAGTTGCTGGAATGGGAAAAAAATATCTAAAAAGCTTTGATGAAGGAGTAAAGGACCAGAAATTTTCTTGTCAACTATTTAAAAAGTTTCACAGATTCATACAGTATTCCTGAATTACCAAATTGACGCCAAATGCTATTAATTTCCTATTACGTTTTCTTTTGTTACAACAAAAAATTATGAGTAAGCTTGTTCGGAGCAGTTTAACGAATTCCAAGATTGTAAAATGAGCTTCCATAGATGACAGTAAGAAGAAAGGATAAGAAAAGTCGTATCTAATCGACAAATTGAGACGACATCTTCCCAAACAATACAAAAAAGAAACAGTAGTGATTTTAACCTGGAAGGTCTGAAATTAGATAAAAAGAATTCTAAGTCAAGCAAAACTGAGCATATGACGTTGATAAATCATTACTTAGGAACTAAAGACACCAGCAATGCCCAAAGAACAGCCAACCACCAAACCTGGGTTCAAGGGAACAAGCATGGAATCTAAAAGGTCCAAATTTAGATCTGCAATGACATAATGATAAATCACTACCTAATAACTAAAGAACAAAATGACCATCGAACATCCGATCTTTCATCTTCAGGAATCAATATTCAATTTAATGGTCTATAAGTGCATACAGAAGATTTCCAATTTGAGCAACAATTTTTCAATAACATTACATATCACTGTCTCATATCTATTATAACATGAGGAGCAAAATGCAGAAACTCACCAAAAGTAAAGCCATGTGTTTGCATCAAGGCTTTGTTAACGATGATGATCCCAACAGAGGTGACAATGTTAAACCCCCATGCCCCCAAATCGAGTAATTGTTTTCGGTCAGCCTTACTTGGGGAAGACATGGTTAGATGTCGGAAATAGCAGCTTTCCTGTCAGCTGTCTATCTAGACAGAGATAAAAAAAACAGATAGACTTCCCAGAATTTATCACGATCTTCCTTGCAAACCCTCCTGCAAACAATTCTAGTTCCTATTAGATTGGAAGTAATGCAAAACATGAAATAAACGCTAATATATATAATTGGCATCTGCTTTCCACTTGCAGAAACCGGCAAAAAAAGCAAACTGAAACGCGATAAATTATTTTCAATGGTTGACCAGTATTAAAAAATTACAAGCTTTGAACAATAATACTCGAAAAGAAAGCTATTTCTTAAGCCGGAGGACCAGAATAATAACAAGTCTCAAACTCCCAGGCACCTTCCTAGTTCCCACCTTGATCTATAACATTTTAAAATCATTCCCCAATCAAAGTACCCAATTTTAGATCTTGCATTTCCCTCCCATATTTATTGAAGATACACACCGAAAATTAATTTTCATGTACAACATGATTCACAAGTGGTACCATGATTTATACAGATATTTTAATAGACTAACAAACTTCGGACCCAAAACATGTCGCCATCAAAAAACAAATTATCTTGGAATCATTAGGCTGTACTCACTTAGAAGACAATTCAACTTTGTCCCTATACTTTCTTAGTTTCTTTCTTTAATTGAGTCGAGCATGGGGCATGGGGGTTTTACTTCAAATCAATATCCGCTAAAGCCAAAACAGCGAGCGGCATGTCTAATGGCACACTTTCATGCTCTTCTACATGAATTAACCAAACCTCACTGGTAAAAACTAAATAGATCACACATTTAGATCTTACCCAGCAACAACAACAAAGCAACATTACCCCAGTGCTTAAAGGGCTCCCGCAAATTATAGGGAAACGGGGAAGTCAAATGTACGCAACCCTACCCCGTGTTAGCAACACAGATTTTGTTTCCGAGTGATCCAAGATGAAAATTGCATCAAGAACTAAATCAAAAATAGGGTTTGAGAAAGTTGTACATTTACTCAAAACGGTACATTGAGCTACTTGCAAGCTAATTAAGAAATGACCCATTTACCCAAATCATCATGGCAACAAACATACACCAAAACCCAACAAAAAAACACAAAATTAAACACAGCCCAGAAATCAGAAAATGGAAAAAACAACAGTTACAGCATTAAACATACAATAAACCCACATAAACAACCTTGATTAATGCATTATACTCAATTCAGCAAGCAAGATTAAATCCTGATCAATGTAATCAATTAAAACAGATGAACTAACCTTGATTAATGCATACAAATGAGATTAAGAAATGAAGAATTGAAGGGGGGAAATAAGTAAAGAGTGTAAAAGAGTATAAAGGGGTTGGTATAAACGTGCGCAAGAGAACTCGCAGATAATACTAGCAGGAAAAAATGGGGGGAAATGTCAACTAAACAAGTTGAATTATTTAATTAAAATTAATGGTTTCGTAATCTGCCATTAAAGAGTGAGAGAGAGGCGTAGATTGAACGTGTTCACAAAAAATCATGCAAAGGTAAAAAGGGATTTTTTGGTGTAAATTGAAGTTTTTCTTCAATTTTTTGTGTTCTTTGTTTGTTTTAGGATAATTTCCCTCCTTTGTGTCTCGGGATGGGACTTGGGAGGGAATTAAACCTAGAGGTGAAAATCTTCCATGAACCCGATTATGGTAAGAGTCGTCTTATATAAGTATTTTATAACTATATTTATGGTTATAAATTGATACAAATCTTTGTTTAAGAAGGTAACATTTGACTTAAATTTTAAAGTGACTTAAATATGGTAGATGAGACAAAAGAATGATGTCTAGGGAGAGAGGGAGTAGAAAGTAACAAAAGTTTATCTTATAAATGGGGGCATATTAGACTCGGTTTCATCTTAAGACGGATATTGTTGTCCTAAGAAAGACCTACTGTAATCCCGGGACTATAAATAATAGGGAATGTAGTACTTAATAGATATGTAGGAATAGATCGAGATTTTTTGGTAAAAATAAGGAACAAAAAATGACGATGATTGAATTTTTTTTTGGTAAAAATAGATATGTAGGAATCAACATCATGCATGTTGGTTTGGGATGGTTTGGAGGCCGTCGTTTACAATTATAGAAAGAGTTTTTTGTCAAAAATTACCTAATATTTACCTCATTTTCATAATACTACCTAAAGTTTTTAATTTTGCTAGAAACTACCTAGTATTTTATACCTTTTGTCGAACACTACCAAACTGAAATTAATGAGCAAATTCGACAATCTTTTTGCCAAATTAACTAATTTTCCGACAAACAAATCAAAATGTCAATCAAGTTAGTCATCATTTCGTGCAAATTAGCCACAATCTCAGCCAAACTTGTAATACTACGGTTTTCTGTGTCTTTGGTTACTCTATCGAGTAGGACTTACTTTGTCGAGTAAGTATGTGTGTTTTAGAGTCAGAGTCTGTTAAAAGGGTACTCGATCGAGTACGTAAGGCACTCGATCGAGTAAGGGGCACTCGATCGATTACGTCACTTACTCGATCGAGTAAGTTTGTCTTACGGGTGATTTCAGTCGGGTTTTGTTAACAACGCGTAAATGATATAAAAGCTTTCCGTCAGCTTCTTTTTCACTTTTACCTTTTTCTTAAAATCTTTCAAGAGAGAACGTAAGTTCATCATCTTCCTTTTCGCGTTGTTATCAAATCCAAGGGCTAGAGTCGTCGGAATTCAGAGTTCTTTATATCGTTGACACCGTCGTCTTGTGGGTAAGATCTTTGTACCGTTTTTATATTGATTCGTTGGTTTTGGTTAAACCCTAATTGGGTGATTTGGGGGTAATTGTGAGTATTGTTGATATTAGATTGTAATTGTATGATTATGTGATTATAGGAGGTGATTTCGTAGAGGAACGCTTTTGAGTCGCTGAGTTGACTTCTTGTGGTGATTTGCTATTCAGGTAAGGATTCCCTACTCGGTTATTGTTTACATGGTTGTAAGATGATTGTGGTTGATTGATATGTATCTATTGATGATTTGGGTGATATTGGTAATGTTGTTGTTGCTTTAACTATTGGATGTGATGTTTGTGGTTTGAGAGGCGCGTCCTCGGCTGAGTGGGGTCACTTGCGAGAGTGACTTCACGCCCTTGATTCGCCCTCTATGGAACCGTCAAAGAAGGGGATGTGCACATTAATGAACATGGGTTTTACGCTCTGATTAGATGAGCGGGGATTTGTTAGGTACGGTTGTGGTCTCCCACTGGTGGTGTGGAATACATGTTGTGTTGGTATTCCGGCAGGGCTATACACGTTAGTGTGTGTAGTCGGTGATGTGAAGGGATGATGGAATTGAATGATGTGTATGTTGTACCTTTTGTATTTTGTTGTATGTATTCAGTAAGTGACCCGGTTTAAATGTTTTGAAATTTGTGGTGATCCATTCGTGGATGGTGAGCAGTTATTGAGCAAGTATGAGTTGATGCGCGAGGGATAACTGGGTTGAGTCACCACATGATGCTAGAAGAGTCTTCCGCTGTGTTCTGAGTTTTGTTTATCTTTAGTTGTCAGACTTTTTGGAACAGTTGTATCTTTTAGTAGACAGTTTTGGTTGATCGGTTTGTAATCAGTTAAACTATTTATTTAAAGTACGTTTCTTTATGGTCTATTTGATATACATTGCCTCGGGTAACCGAGATGGTAACACTTCCGTGCCTAGGGTGGCCTTGGTAAGGCAACTTTGGTGTATGAAGGTGTTACAAAACTAGTCAAAATCTTAGTAAAAAAATTGAAGTAACTAAGTTAGAACGTAATCAAAACAGCTGGCGGTGGTTAAGTATAGTAAATAGTGTATGTAATATGCCAAAAATAATGTTTTCGGGTTTGAATTTTGTCTAAGAAATTACTTTGTAAACACAACCAACCATGCTAATTGGTCTAAAATCAGCTATCTCAATTGCATTATCCACTTTTGGCATAAGAGTAACCCAGGTATTATTAATCTCTTCTGGAAGGTGACCTTCGATGAAAATTTTTCTTACGATTTTCAAAAACTCCCCACCTATAGTTCCCCAGCATTTCTTGACAAATCTGAAATTAAAGCTTCTCATTGTCGGGGACATTTTCAATTATCGCTTTGGTCACGTGATATAGTTGCAAAGGGTAGGGAGTCTAGAGACTCTAATTGCTCGGCATCAGTAATTTCTCTTCTACATAGTCTTTTAAAGTACTTCACTATTTCTTTCTTTATTCACCTTTGATCAGTGAAAGTTATGTTCTCTACCTGTAAAGCTCCGATGAAGTTTCTTCTTTTCCTAATTGAGGCCATTGTGTGAAAATATCTCGTATTCTTGTCCTTTAATTTCAAGTTCTGAACTCTGGAGAGTTGCTTCCAATAGCGCTCCTTTCTTGTTAGCCATGTTTGAAGAAGGGAGAATAGGGCTTTTCGTCTAGCAATGAGCAACTCATTATCAGATTGGATCTCCAGGTCTTTGTCCACTTTATCTAACTGAAGTATCAATTGCTCAGTCCTGATATTGATATCTCCAAAACAATGCGATTCCATTTTCGAATAGGTCCCACTAGCTCCGTCATCTTCTCATGGAACGTTGCATCTCCCATGCTTTCCCATTCCGATTTAATAAAGTCTTTAAAACTTGGGCAGTGTAGCCAAGCATCAATACTTCTGAATGGACGCTTTACTTCCTTGATTTTATCACACTCGACCAACAAAGGATAATGATCTGATACTAGCTTTGGAAGAGGCCAGAGCTTTGTATTATGAAAGTAAGTCAGCCAAGAACAATTTACAACTGCTTTATCAATCTGGCTCGTTGCCCTGCAATTTGCCCATGTGAACTTTCTTTCAATAAGGGGTAATGTTATCAGCTCCATATACCCAAGTTTCAAAATCATCCATATTAGTACTTCTATTATGTTGACCTAGCCTTTCTTCAGGACTTAACACTTCATTAAAATCACCAAAGATCAACACAACACCATTAAAGCAACTCTTAGCACGAAGCAACTCCTCCATGAGTTTTCTCCTTCCTTCAATACAATAAGGTCCATAAACAAGTATTACTGAACATGAAATTCCTTTCTCACAATATTTACCATATAAGAGTATTCATCTATCTCCGCAAACGCCACTAGCCTGCTTGAATATATCTGCATCCCACATAAGAATGAGCCCACCCCCTCTATCTAGAGACTTTACGTCCAAGAACTTGACATTCACATTGTTCCACTAGCCTCTGATACTTCTTTCCAGTGACGATTTATGTTTGGTCTCCACAAGTCCACATACATGTAGCTTCTTTTCAGCAATAATCTTTTTAATCGCACTAAATTTTCCTCTGCTCCCTACTCCTCTAACGTTCCAGGCCACACACCTCATTACAACACTTGTATTAATTCAGAAGGTCGACAATGTCGAGTCTATCACCCACCCTAAAACCCAAATTCTTTCCAACTCTTTAGACCTTAGATCTTCAATACTTCTATCATCTTCAAAGTCATCCTCAGAACACGTTTCAATGCTATCATCCAAATTGATCTTTGCTCCATTAATAATTTCGTCCCTTAAACTCTGACCATTTGCTTTCTTTGTTGACTTATTGTTTGAGATGTTGGTATTCTTATCATTAAGCTTCTTTGGCCTTAATTTGAATTTTTTCTTGAATTTTTTGGCATTTGGGATCTTTTGGAAACCAGGGGGCTTCGAAGTCTTCTACCTACTTTAATTGGTGAGACTCAGACTGCTTTTGTTCAGAATAGGCAAATATTGGATGGCGCCTTAATTGCAAATGAAGTGGTGCATTGGCCGAAAAGGAATAAAAGAACTGGAGTCTTGCTTAAATTGGACTTTCACAAGGCGTACGACTCGGTTAGGTGGGAATTTGTTATCTACATGCTGAAAGCCATGGATTTTGGGTCCAAATGGAAAAAATGGATCTACACATGCTTATCTAAAGCTTCCATCTCTATACTTATTAATGGTACTCCCACCAGACCATTCAAAATAAAAAGGGGCCTGGCAAGGTGATCCCATTTCGCCTTTCCTATTCTTGTTAGTTACGGAGGCTTTCAATCAAGCTATGCTTAAGGGCATCCAAATGGGGTTAATCCAAGGTTTGGAAGTGGGTAAGGATAAGATTGTTTTAAGTCACTTACAATTTGCAGATGATACTCTTATTTTCTGTCCTGCTAAATCTCAAGTCCTGACAAATATAAGGAGGCTTCTCGATAATTTTCAACGCTTTACTGGACTCGCTGTTAACTTTAAGAAATCTGCTCTCATGATACTGGGAAAGAGTCAGCATTGGGGTGAATCAAATGCTCGAAAAATGGGCTGTCAAGTAGCACAATTACCTGTGAAACATTTGGGTATTCTTATGGGCTCTAACCCGATTAACCTCTCAACCTGGGATGTAGTGGTGGAAAAGATAAGGAGAAGACTGGCTAGTTGGAAGGCAGGGCTAATTTCAAAAGTTGGAAGAGTGGTTCTCATTAAATCCGTCTTGAACTTGTTGCCCCTCTTTTATATGTCTATGTTTAAGATTCTGAAGGCCTTGAAAAAGATTATCAGTTTGCAAAGAAAATTTTACTAGGGAAAAAACAATGAGAGGGATGTTATTCTCTTGATCAATTGGAATATTATCCAATTGCCAAAGGCGATGGGCGGCTTACGCATAGGTGATTTACAAATAAAAAATGTAAGTATGCTCTTCAAATGGTAGTGGCGATTTTCAGTGGAGCATAAGGTACTTTGGAAAAGAATTATTTGTTCAATTCATGAACTCAATCCCGAAGGAGTGCTTAGAAGTGAAGAAAAAGTGGCTAAGTTTGGGTTATGGAAGTCGATATGCTCTGTCAATGATTGGGACACTCACATAAGAGAAGTCACAAAACAGGGTATTGGGATACAAATTGGAAAAGGAAATAAGGTYARTTTTTGGAAGGATCTCTGGATTGGAAATGTAACTCTCAAAGAAGGCTTCCCGAGACTTTTTAATGTGTCGATTCAGAAGGATAAGTGTGTGGCTGACATGGATATTTGGCAATGCGATGATTGGGTTTGGCAACTTCAATGGCGAAGAAGATTATTTCAATGGGAATTATCACTAGTAGACCATTTAAACCTGATGATTGAGGGTTACAAACCTTTAAGGGATAAAGAGGTCTGCCATATTTGGTCTTTTGACAAATCAGAATGCTACACAGCTAGAACTTTTGTTGACGCCTTCTATAAATTGAAGTACACGGGAGCAGATCGAAAGTTTTGGTTCAACCATGTTTGGAAAGGACTTGCACCACCAAGGTATGAGATACTTCTTTGGGCAATACTGTGGAAAAAGGTAAACACGAAGGATAGGATGATTAAGTGGAAAGATATGACTTGGGAGTAGATGATGTGTATTTTCTGTGGTGAAGAGTTGAAGACCGTCAGGCACCTGTTTTACATTGCCGGTATTCTTGGAAACTATGGACGAGTATTTGTGAGGCTTGGAGTATAACATGGATTTGTCCCGTCGAAATTGATGATGCTTTTCTAGTATGGTGTGATTATCACTTTGTTGGGTTTGAGAAACGGCTGTGAGAAGTATTCTTCATTGCTATAGTTACTATTATTTGGGAATTGCGAAATGAAGCGATCTTTGAGAACAAAACCCCTAATTGGCCATGTATAGTGGACAAGATGATTTTAGAGTTGGGTTATGGTACAAAGTATGGAAGGAAAGTTTACCTTATACCTTAGAGGAATGGTTAAACAATTGGAAATCAGTTAGAGCATGGAAGGAGAAAAGGATATGGCAAAAGACGACTACTCGACTTGATTTTTAATGTTGGCACTGATTTATTTCTGTTGTTTTTGTAGTTTTTTGCTATCTTTTTTGGGACCCTGCTCGCTGTAGGTCTCGGGGATTTTCCCCATCTTTTAATAAAAAAAAAAAAGAAGAATTTTGTCTAATTTGATCGGAAATTTCAATTTGGTAGTGTTCGACAAAGTTAAAAAATATTAGGTAGTTTCTCACAAAATAAAAAACTTTTGGTAGTATCTATAAAAATGAGGTAAATATTAGGTAGTTTTTGACAAAAAAACTCTTATAAAAAATACGGTCGTACTATCTACTTCTTTGCATATCGGACTAGTTGGGTTTCATAAACAACTTATCTAACCTTAGCTCTAAAGGGAATTGGTTGAGTTCGACCGGATAAAAGCTTTTGGAACTAACTTATAAAATTGAATGTTAAGTTTAACTTAAGCTCGGCAAAAACCCTATTTGGCTAAGTTTTCGTTCTTTTTCTTGCTTCATTATCAAATCTAATTGAAAATAATTACAAATACAAAATATTTAAATATCATTAAAAACTATAATCATAAGCACTAATACAAAATGTACTCGTAATTATCTTTCTTCTATTAAAATAAGATCATTTAAACCATTTTGGTGAAACCACCTCATCAAGTACACAAGGCCCACTAGCTTTCTAATTTCATTTAATTAAATTACACCTTTTAAAATATGAGTAATATTTATATAGGGTGTTGGTGTTAATTAGTCATGCTAGCTTTATTGGAAAATAATACTCATAATAATGGTATATATGTAAAATTGTCAAAGCTTAGTATATAATATTGGTCATGTCAGAAATAGTTCGGGTGACTCGGATTGGAACATGGTAAGGAAATAGGTGATTTAGAATGTTGAAATTTTTTTTAGACTTATTTCATATTTGATACATGTATGTTAATATGCTGGGTTTATATTCTATACGAATTATTCAATATATGCGCATGTGAATTCCAAAATTTAATATTACAACAAACTCGTACAATTTTGCATGAGGGTAAAACTAGTAAAATCGTTTACTAATAGGGCAACAGTGCTATATTTTAACTCAGTGAAAATCAAACCCTAATTTCATGATTAGAAGGACAACTCTTTAAAGATATTAATAAGTCTTAAATATTGATTAAAACGGAGGATGTGAGTTGATTATGATACCACTAAGCATGGTGGATTTCATCATCAATCAAATGTTAGTAGTTGCCTAGTTTGGGATCTCAATCTAGTATTCTACACATATTTAATGGGTTGGTTTGTCTCTCCTTATTTATGCAATGATCGGTACTTGTCATGTGTCGTGCTAAGTGATTAACTTTTGGCCTAACAATCCTTATTCGTGGCCTATAATTCATCACATATTTACTAATTGTATAAATCGGTTTATATAAGTATTATTGTTCTGTTCTAGTCTTGGATTAGGTGACGTCGCCTACCCTTTAACCTAAACTTTTATTCAGCATACAAATATTCTTATAAATTAATTGTTAATTTTATCTAGACGAATAAATTTCTTAAAATATAAGTTTTTAACTCAATTTTAAATTGAATATCAACATGGTTTTTGGGGAACTTTGTTACGATTCGATTGCAGAACTTTGACTACACAATGATGTTTTGCAATATTATAAATTGACATATAGAGATTCAATGAGGATAAGATGTATATTACTCCTTTCGATTTTTAAAACTTTAACTGAAAAGAAAAATATGAAGCAAAGGTATCCACATCTATCTATTTTATAAAATTATGTTAAAACCATGTGGGTTTATGTAATTTTTTTTTTAAAAAAAAAGTAATACATAAATAAAGAAAAATATAACTAATGTGTGGTCTTCAAAATCGTAAAAAGGTATATAAATCGGATTGGATCTGGTCAGGATAAATGGTGAGAATGAGAATGTTAATATCATGGATAGTGATGAGTCTGATGACTGATGGGAAATAAACCGGCAACAAGAATTACATAGAATCAATATTAATGCCCAACGATATAAGCAAGAAATACCAAGCAATCGAGTATGAAGTACTTTACTAGGACCTCTTAAACCTCGAATCTTACTCCGATCACTGGAGTTTTAGATCTCTATTCTCTACCATGGCATAATCCAAGCAATCGAGTATTGGTACGCAAGTAACGTAACTAGACCTGTCAAACGTAACTGATCACAAATAAAGGTCAAACCTACTCGCTAAAACTATTAGCCACGGTAAAAAGAGTGTTGCGACTTGTGAAGCCTATCTTGACAATCAGTTCATCACTTAATTCTTTTTGTTTGATAACATAAAAAGAATCTGTTAACCCAGAACAAGTAAACAAGTATTATTGTATAGAATTGATATTTTAAGGAGTCTCTTAAAACGCGATATTCAGAAAGATACCATACAGATTCAGCAGCCTAACCAAAATACAAATTAATATACAATCACCAAACTGTACATGGAAAATAGGAGTACTCATCGGATATATATGACACAAACAAGCAAACAACCCTAATGATCCTCAAATAATTGACCAATATTCAAACCAAGTCGTACCAAATCAAAAATCATCGGTAAATTTACTCTTAATCCATTTGAAGCTGCTCCGCAGAGATGATTTCAGCTTACGCTCCATAGAATACATATTGTACGACGCTACCCTCTTCTTCCTCTTCGTCTCTGGATTTCCGGACATTCCAAACTCATCCCCGTTGGCTGGTCCGTTAAACGAGTATGCTTTAGTTCGGTCCTCAAATGCATACCTTCCTTTCTCATAGGAAGAGTACTCCGGAAATGATTTGCTCTTCTCCATCACTTAAAAAAGCTCCTCCTTTTGGGCCAAAAAGTACTCCGGGTATGTATTCTTAAATGTAGCAAATGAACACGGCCAAACTCTGCTATTATATAGAGGACAAAAGGGTCACTGTCAAAAATTCCGAAAAAAATAAAGCATCAAGAAAGAAGATTAGTGTGTTACGTGTGTATTTAATGAAACGGAACGATTTGGTGGTTAAAAATTATTTGAAATCCGATGGGGAAAGCATATGGTGATAGATGGTGGGTAAGGAACACATGGGGCTCATATTTGATAGAATAGAATGATGGGAATGGGAGACCATAACTGCATATACTACAAGCATTAAGCTGTTCCTTAATGACGTCTATATAATTATATCCTATCTTATTCTAAATGCAGACGCAAAATGATGTAACAAAAAGAATTTTTATTGAGCAACATAAGTTTGACACATAGATGTGGAAAAAGTAAATGGCCTCTTGATGAAAATCACCATATAATGAGGCGAAGCAGCACAATGTAGAAAAAGAACGATAAATCTAAATTCAAAGATTTGTGGCTGGTTATAAAAATTTCAGATTAAAAAGTCGCTCACAGCTTCTATAATTTTCCCTATCCAGTCAGTCAGGCAACCATATTATTTATATTCCTAGTTTCCTACAATTTATTTTGTTAGTGGCCGTTTGGTTGTCCACAGTGTTCGAGTACACAAAATCACCCACAATTTTTTTTTTTTTTTGTTTCAAGTGAGCCACAAGGGAATTACAATATAAGGGGGCGGGGGGATTCGAATATGAGACCTAATGTCCACTATCCCTCCATCTTAACCCCTAGGTTAAGACATCTTCGGTAAATCACCGACAAATTTCAACGCTTTCCAAATGAAAGACGCTACTTACCCAGCACCTCTATGTAAGTGAGAATTTGTGGGACCTCATTCCTATATGTTATTGTTACCAAACAATTTTCTAGTGAATCAAACGAGCACTTGCTTTTCAAGAGTCATTCATTACCAATTTCACAAAAAAGGTAGGGTGTACTAAAAACACAAGTACATCACATATTCACATAGAAATATAGAATAGTACTTTCACTAAAATATTCCAATAATTTTGAGGGGGTGAAAACCTGAAATGCTAAAAGATACTGTAATAACAAAAAAAGGGGGAAACAAACATAGGGACTAATAGTGAAGGGTGAAAACAAGTACTCAACAAAGGTAGCCAGAAGTCAAGTGAAGTTGTACAAGGGGTGTGTGTGTGTGTGTGAACACTACTGGGTCCAGCAACAATAAGTATGAAAGTAGTGTATATCGGAACACAAGAGCTGTAATTGCAGGCAGCTTCCTTAGGATTAATGATCACATTTAATGGTTGAAGCAGAAAGCTACTCTTGCTGTCTATGTGGACCTCCTTAATTGGCTTAAAATCTACAAAGCGTCTTGCTTGTGAAGGACACTATCCGTCACGAGCTGAAGACGGTGTCCCTCTCACAATAAGGTTGGGAGCTCAAGTGGGGGGAATAGAGCACCCCATGGATAGTGCCACTTGCATATTGTGAGAGGGGCACTTCCGTCTTCAGCTTGTGATGGATAGTGCCCGTCTTCAATGAGAATTTGTGTAAAATATAAATCAACACAAGGAACATGGCTTGATTCTAGCTTGGTTAAAAAACACTTAAAGACAGTGTTTCTTAACAAAAAATATAATGAAGAAATAGTAATCTGAATTGGATATATCAAACTTAGGAAGGAGATTTTAGTCCAAATCAATGAGGGCAGAGTCAGCATTCATCAAATCTGAAATATAATGGAAAAATAATGGTTCACTAAACTCACTTTGATAGAAGCCGAGTATGGCGTATGAGGCGTAAAGTATGAAGGTCGTCTACTTTGAGCCTTATGTTTCATATATAATTTAATTTCGCTTTAATCATTTCAATATTTCCTATTTTTGATCAAAATTAGGTCTTAAAGACGTGTCCAACTCGGGCACACATGTACTCGTACCCTACACCAGCATCCGTATTCAAATAACACAAATCACATCAAAAAATTGTTAGTGACTTATTAATTATTTAAAACTTTCCTTCTCATTCCCCTCCATCCCACCCCCACCTCCTTCCCACATGTGTGTGCCCGTGTCTTCATTTTCAACAACCAACAAGATGTTTTCAGTGCGTTACTCTACAAACTTGTACTCTTCTATCAGTTGAAGGCTTTCAGGAAATGGGGAAGAGGGATTTAGTTTGTTAAAAAAAAAAAGGCGGTATTGGCCTTTTGGCATTGAGAACTTGCTGATCTATTATTTGTATATATTCGATTATTTGGCCATTAATTTTAGTGTTATTCAGTCAATAAAATAGCAACAAACCTTCCAAGAAAAAAATTGCCGCGGGACCGAGACACGGTCCGTGACAAGCTTGCCAAGAACGAAACTGCCACTACGAGTGTCGAACCATGGTCCAAGTTATAAATTCAGTTGACTGACGGTAATTTTCAGTTCAGTCATGTACCTTTGAAAGCGATCCCAGGAAAAAGGCAAAAAGTTAAGTAACTGCCTCGAGCATAGTGGTCTAATCTCAATCCACAAAGCCAATGGTGTAATGAAAACAGCTGTGAGCCTGTGACCTCTACATATTATATATTGTCTTCTCAAGAACAAATAAGAAACTGAGAGTGCAATTCATATGGATGTTTTATAGCTAAATAGTGTGATTTCATTTGCTGGACCGAGTTCCTTAACTCCCAACATATTGTCACACACCATCTTGCGACCCAATTTCAAATCCCCATGAAACCAAAACTATAGCATATATCTTAGACAATTTAATTATCAACGCCAACTCTTCTTAACATTTAGCCGGTTTCTTCCGATTGGAAATCACGGCTATTCCTAGTGACCTAAGATCGTTATTACAACTTCAGTCTTGATGGTTAGACAAATAGATCTATTGGACAGTTCAAAACCTAGTATTTTTAAGACAAATATGTATCATAACAGCAGCTTCGGGCTACACTACGTAGTACACCTAGTAACGCAGTTCGGGTAAAGATCTTGAAGGGAAATAACAATTATTTAGGTGAAGGTACGTACTCACCTGTCCACCTTTCAAAATTTTGCGAGTGAGATGTCATGTTTGCTGCATGAAAAAATCAGCACCATTTTCCACATCATCTGTATTGATGCTTCCGGTTTGAGCCATGAGTATCCGGTACACCCTCTTTGAGCAAAGTTCACCTAACCTTCTGTCCTCATTTCCAAGTAAGCATTCCACCTGCAAATCTTTAAGCAAAAACTCCTTCTCGTGCACCTAGTGTTCAATTTTTCATGAACAGAAGTGGTTCAGAGATCGGAAGTAGAATGAGAACAGAAACCTCCTACTTCTAATCTACCTTAATGATTAATCACTGATCAGGAAGCATAAAAGCTTGCAATTTTTTGATTTTTTTCCACAGGCTTGCGCATTTTCATACACACTGGCGATAATATAAACCAAATCATAGATTCTATGTATGAAGCACCAAAATCACACAGACGACCAAGCTTCAGAGTTCAGATTTAAAATGTCAAATATTTGTAGAGCTGGAAATACAAGATTCAGTTTTTTTGGGGGATGGCCTGATGAAGGTTCTTCTACAGTTTAGTTCTAACAAATTAAGTTGACCTTTCCATAAATCTTATAAAAATTTGAATGGTTAGCTAAAAGTGGATTCCTGAGCTGTTTCTTAATAGTGCATTTCCGGAACTTTTCAAATGTTAAATGGACCTTCATTAAAGTTTATAATCCCTTTGCAGAGAAACTGAAACAGTGGACCATGGACCATATACTCACTGACTTAGTTGGATCCAGGTATACGCTCAACAAGGACTTCATATTGGGATACTTCTTCCATATAGCAATAGCAAATCTGGGTTGAACTTTTGGGATGGAAACCAGTGCCTTTAACCTGGACAAAATTAAAGTAAAGCCTTACTCGCAGAATGAGCAGAAAACATAAGTTACTGATTCTGAGTTTCTGACATGTAGAATAACTATTTGGAGTTGGAGATTAAGAGAATTTCTATATTCAAACAAATAATAACATTATGTTGTTTATGCCAAAAGAGTTCACTAACCATGGATGCTTCATGATGAGTCGTCTGTCTACACAATCCTTTGGAACATTAGATCCATTGGCATTCACTGATAGGTGTGTCAACTTCTTACTGCCAAAAAAGTAGAGAAGTTCCTTAACCATCATGTCTCGTAACATATAATCACATCCAAGAATTCATACATTCCAGCAGCATGCACATATAAGATTAATAAAGGACGAAAAAAGGTACATTTGGCTATAAAATGGTAGGACATTATCAGTGCAATTTACAAACCATCAATATGTAAATAACTTGGGAACTTTTTGCTTCGGGTTTCAGACTAAAAGATGTTAAAAATACTTTTCAGAATACATCATATGGTGCCATGGTGGTGCAAGCAAGTGCAATAGATATTAAATTTTAAGATTATGCTCAAGCAATAGATTACCAAGAATTTTAGCATTGCTCAGTTCTCTAGAATTATATGGAATTGTCATCAGTAGGTTCACAAAATTCACCACTATTCGTCTATCAAAACAAGCCGACAAAGAGGAGGGACTCCGTAAAATGTTGAATTACATGACGCAGACAACCAAATTATTCAACAACTGATCAAATATTGATGTCAGGCCGACATTGAGCCCTGGCTTAACAAACTATTATCATTTCCCACTGCATAATATGTAGATGCATCTCTTTATACAAGTAAAATTGCCTAGTGCTCAGTACAAGGCATCTGGGACCAGCCAACCACCACCAAATATTTCATCAATAGTTTGACTGTTTAAGAAGACATAGGGAATACTAAATACGAGTCTATCTCGACTAATTTGAGGAGACTGGTAAAAAGGCACTAGTGAATAGCACGGGAAAAAAAAACAAAAGTTAGCAAACAGTTGACACATCAGATGTACAAGAGTTGTAGCCTTAACAGAAACCCAGACTTACCGAGAATGGCACTTAGCAAGGTTGAGTGTCAATCCAACAACATGTTCAGCTAACTCAGCTTCATCAGCACATTGCCGAGAGTGCACATTGGCAAACTGAGTTGTTAATTTTGCAAACACCTGCTTGAAGGAATCAGTTACCAGGCATGTTCAGTAAGACAGCAATACAAGTACTCCCTCCATCCCAATCATTTGTTTACCTTTTTTATTCATTATGAGCCGGTAGTCAATAGGTAACCAAATGATTGGGACGAATGAATATACAACAACAAAGTCCAAGTCCCAAATTGATTTGGGCTCGGTTAACAGCAGAACTTTAATAATCCTTGCCTCTTCTACAGGCGGACGCTTCCAGCCACTTGAATCATTTCGGTTTTTATATTTGTCATTTTCCCTACCATAGCACAAATCTCAGTAAAGCTGCAGCATTAAAAAAGGGGATATTGTAGGAGGGCAAATGGATCACTCCATTTACCTCAAATCCAGTTTACTAATGAATTAAGAAAACTGTTCCTCCCCTTTCCCTTGCAATTGTTCTACCCAAACAAAGGGTCAATACCAACCCCTAAAATGAACACAGGAAAAAATGCTTTACAGATATGTTTACACCTATATCGTAATAAGATGTGTAACAAAATGGAAATAACAGTAGGATCCAAAAGGTTAATGGGTCCATATGCTTTAGAGTTAGTAAAGGAACTACAATGAAGTGAATGAAAGGTGAGACATAACAGGAACGAGTTTGGCTGAGCCGAAGACAATAGACAACATTGGTCAGAAAAGTAACAGACCACAGCAAACAACAAATCAACGATTACTTTACACATAACAGCAGCATATTCACAATTTCTTTAACTCAAATTTTCAGATAAAAGGACTTCTGTATCCGTCATTTATTTCAGAAACAGAACTTTATGACAGCATCACCATGAACACTATCTTCATGGCATGAAAGCCAGATTTTATTGCTTCTAAAATATATAGAGCTATAGAAGTGGGTGCTGATAATTTAGAGCAACAAAGAAATTCCAAAATGCAAGACCAGAATATTTTCCACCTTCAGCGAAGGGGCAATATCTATTAAATTAACGAGATAACATATATACTCGAAAAAACTCTCACCTTTTATTTATGTAAGACATCAAACGATTTGTGAGACAGCAAATTTTGTAATCCGGATAACGAGTTTGTACGGAGGAAATGTGATTAAAGAAGGATCCATCATTGACAATTTTACAGAATTCCTCAGCTTCATAGACAAGCAATATGTAAGGAATTTCAGATGACGGTAAAGAAAGCTGCAGCAAACCAATTACTTTTAATTTAACACTAATCCACCAAAATACAAAAAAATACATAACACAATGATAATATGTTAAAACAAGAACAGGTTGTCTATGATGAGAATCAAAAGTCAGTTTATGACAGGCTGAGATATAGAATGCTGCATTTAAGTTCTATTACCTGAGATATTCCTTCAGGAACAGACATACTCCAGATAATTGATTTTTCAACAAGGTTTGAAGTTAATTCAAATTTCAGACCTTTGTCCCCAAACTTTGTTACAAGATGTCCTACATCATAAAAGGAACTGTTTTATGAGGTATAATTTGCATCATATATCCACTGATATAGAGTGATGGCCTAGTGGGGATACCTCCAATTTTACCCAGCTGGATAACCTTGGGGTCAATCTTAGCTACAATGTTTTTCTCGCTAAACTTGAATTTCTCCAGCTTCTTCTTCTCCTTCTCTAGTTCCTTAAGCTTGGCAGCTTCAGCTTTCAATGCTGCTTTCTGCAATTTCTCTTGCTATATCACAAATTACCCAGTGAGTTAGCATCCAACATGCTCTCCAATATAATCTCACAATAGCCTACACCTGACTAACCTCCTTTCTTAGTTTCTTCTCTTCCATCTGACGCAATTTTTCCTCTGCTTTGTTCTTATTTAGCCCTTCTTCTCTGCTCTGCTCCTTACCAATGGCTTTAGAACCACTTCTTGCTCCGTTATTCTCCTTGTGAGAATACATATCCTTGCCAAGAACAAACATGTTGGTTCATAACAAATATCCAGCAAAGAAACGAGAAAACAATATTAGCGGAATGGCGGCCAAAGATCAATTGTTTTGCAGGTTATAGGCTAGTAATGAACCAAAGCTAAGAGGAAGTCAAGGTGACGATAGTATTCAGTTTCGGTTATGGTCATGGTTATCAAATGTGGCGCCTGATCTTGCTAAATGCAGTGGCGGAGTTCTTCAAAACCTTTACAGAAAGCTCACGTTTTGTCGTTGCAGAAATGATTTGATGCCATGAATGTAACAGACAGAGAAGCAGCATAAAAATCATAATGATCTTACAGGAAGCTGTTGTACATGACCGGTGCTGTCTTGAAAATAAGAAGAGTGCTGGGTGTTCATTGACTGAAAGTTCCCTGGCAAAAATGTAATTCCAATATTCAATGTTGCATTTGTCTTTAGTTAATCTAACGTGCCAGAAACGGGACTAGAGAGGTAATATGAAGACTTGACGACAATAACTTCTCCCAAATTGTGTATTTAAAAATTAAAATACACAATAATACATTAGTAATCGCACAAACTTACCAGATTCAGACGTTGATTGAATAATAATTGGGCTGTCTTCCAAGCACTCCACATCTATATCAGCAGTAACTCCTTTCTTCTCCTGACAGTTCTTCGCTCCAAAAACGCAGCTCTTTTCTGAGTAATGATCCGAAAAAGAATCAGCAAAACTTCCTCCATCGTCCAATGAAATTATTTTTCCAATATCTCCATTCTTATTGTGAACATTAGATGGCACTGCCGTGTGAAGATAACACATTGAATCTATGTCTAACCATTGTTGTAGTGCTCCATCATCCTTCTCCTCCACAGAAAATACAGATTCCAAGTTCTTCCCCTCATCAAAAACCGAACGTGATCCTAAGTTATTTGCACATACCCCCTTCACTGGGTCCTTTGCATCCTTGTCTTGAGATTCCACATTTATCAACTCAAGATCACCTGCAATTCACATAATCGGAGTAGACAGCTCTCAACAACATAACAGAGTGCATCAAGGGCTCCCACAAATGGGATAGTATAGGAGAATATGGCATACGCAACCTTGCACAAACACATAAGGATCTTTTGGAAATCCAAATGACACAAAATAAAAACCAAAACTAGTTTAATGAGCCATTTTGGTTTATCCAATCAGAATAATGCTGTTTTTGCTCCAGAGAAGCCAAGTGTACGAAACGTGATGACCTACAGCTGCAGTGTCATCATATAAAGTTGTTCAAGTTACTAACCAATACCTCATGCTTAAACTCCCTTTGTGCCAATCAAATGTTTACCTTTTATATTCTTTGCGAGAGGTATTTTTTAATCAAACATAAACAAATGATCGAGACAGAGGGAGTAAAAATTACAAGAATTCGACTAATTTAAGATCATTTTGCATTAATCAACCATAATCCAGAATCAAAGAACACGTAATCTATTGGCTTGATTGATTATAATCACTGAAACGAAAAGTAGACAGCAGTGTCAAGCGGTAACACAAAGCAACCCAATTAACAACCACAAAACGATGAAATGTTACATTTATACTACATTGTTCAAGTTGCTAACCACGATCTCAAGCTAAAATATACTCCCTCTATCCCGGTCATTGTGTACCTATTCCATTCTTGGGTGTCTCGCTCATTTGTTTACCTTTCTATTATATGAATGCTTAATGGATAATTAGATCATCCACATCTATTATTGTCCACTTATCGTTCAGTAACAATCCAGGTAAACAAATGACGGGACGGAAGTTGTACAAACTTACAGGGCAATTCAAGTACGCAACCAATGTAAGGTCAGTTTGGTTGGATATAATACTATCCCGACCGTCCAAATCATTTGTTTACCTTTGATTAAAATACCGCTCACAAGAAATTAAAAAAAAAAAAAAAAAGTAAAGAAATAAAAATAAACCTGGTAGCGAAGGTGGAGAGGAAGTGGATGGTAAGGGTCGCTGTTTAGGAGGCAACTCAGAAAACGGCGTTTCAGGAATAACCAAGGGCGTTACGGAATTGCGGAGTTTGGGAGGGGTGGGGTCGTCGTCGAGGGGGATGATAAAGAGATCATTAGGGTTTTGGGGCAATTGAAAATTAGAACGACGTCGTTTGTTTGAAATTGGGGTTTTGTATGATTTATAGTTGTTGTCGTTGTTGTCGTCGTCATCGTCGGAGAGGAGTTCGATGGGGATATGGTGAGACATTGTTGTTTGTGATGAGAGTGATAATGGCGGTTTTTAATTTTTGAGAGATTTGGGGTTTTTCGTGTTTCGCAATGGCGGGATTGTTTGTGTCTTTGTTTGTCTTTTACAACTCGGTTGTTCTCCACGCTGCCTCACACAAAAAGTCAAATTATTTAGGATGGTAAAATCCTCTTTATGTCAATTTAGATTCTCTCCAGATTATATTTTGTTATATTTCTTTCCATTTTTCTTAAGATTATATTCTTTGAACGATCTAATGGGGTAAGTGTGTGGTGGCTGCAACAGGTAAAGGCGTCGGCCGTCGGTGATAGCCTGTGTTGTTGTTGTCGTGGTCGGCGTTGTTGTCGTGGCTGGAGATCTGGACAATACAAAAGTACACTTTTGACACCGCATTTACACTTTTTGTTCACCAGATTTACCCTATGAATTTACATTTATTTTAATAACTTAKATCAATGACAATTTACCTGGGGTATAAGTCACTGTGAAATTCCTTCCCCTTTCAGAATCTTTTACAGTTGTCACTTCTATTTCACCTCGCTCCTCGAAGCCTCCAATTCTACAAGTATCAGTAGAGTACTTGACCTCCTCTTGAAAAGTGTAGAATGCTGAATAGGTGTAAACTTTTGCTCCATGCTTCTCCATACACACGTGCGGCGATATTTTTGGGGATGAATGCCTGTCATCGTTGTCAAGCTTCTTCTGTGTATGTCTTTGGTGGTCCATAGCGCTCTGAAAGCGCATCCAGAATT
>VHZZ01000279.1:91400-110195 GCA_009801015.1 Silene noctiflora
CTTTCTTTTTCTTTTTCATTTTTATAATAATCTAAATGATTGGTTAAAGATAAGCACAAATATAATTTTGTCATGACTAGATGAATAGTGGATACATACATAATTACATATGTCATATTGTGGCATAAGTAACCAAATGAGTTTCTTATGGTAGTTACTCACTTCATTTCATAATCATGACGTTAGAGATTCGATTCCTGCCTATAAAATGGAGCAAGCTCTTTGGCTAACTATTTACCTCTTAAGATGCTAGCCATACGTTCAGGAAACACAAATTTATTTGTTTTCATCATACATTGACGAAATACAGATTTATTTTTCTTTGTAAACGAAGAAATACGAATACATTAAGGAAACACAAATTTATTAGCTTCCATCAATACAAAGCCAATAACACGAACAGGAACACGAACACGAACATTAGAACATGACTGATTGTTTGATTGCACCACATACGACATATTTCTTTTAAACATCAGAAGATCCCCAATTCGGGAAAGAAGGGCTAAAGTGAGTTGAGATCACTCCCGAGTCCATCAGTTGAACCATTGGCAATAGTTTCAAGCATCTTGGCACCTTATACTGGCTAAGGGATGTCCCTCTTGATATCGCATACTCCCTCAATTTTTCGAAAAAACCATTTTTAACTACTCGAATCTCAAGTGGTCCAATCGACTTATAAAGGACACGACCACGCCTATATCTAGTGCTTAAGGAATTCTCCATTGCCAAGCAACATTGCTCTAAGACTTCTTTACTTAGCTCGATTTCCGGGTCCTTAGCGAACAATTCCAAGTATATGACATAGTGGCCCGGGATGGTCTTAATATTGGCGTAACTTGTGTACTCCAGTACCATTGTATTAAAGGGTTTGAGTACGATCGATACGCTTTCGATTGCTTTTAGCAATTCGGATTCGGTTGTTTTGTCTGCGTCAATGCTAAGTACAACATTCTTCCTCCTCACGAACTTGAACTGCGGGGTAGAATTGTAAAACCCCGTTGGGCAAAGCACGTCCTCAACTCGGTACCTAATGTAAAATTGTATTCCAACAAAATAAATTAACACGAGGGTATGTTAATTGTTATTATAGTCGATCTTAGTACAGTTACGCTACCTAACATCTGCAAAAGTTCGGAAATCAAAAAAAAAAAAAAAGTTGTAGTAAAAAAAATGTACCTATACAAACCGGTAGAGGTGGTGACCAGAAGCTCATACTCCTTCCCAATTTCGACATCGGCAAGGTCTACAGGTTGAGAACCCGATTCGATTCCCGAGGAATCAAGAGGCATAAACTCAAAATAGGCTATGTTTGGTATCAATGTGAAGGTGGCCTCATCATAAGGCTTACATATTGGGTTTAAATTAACTCCACAAGCACACTCGGCCGAAGCATATCTATGGCTCACCAAAGGCAACCCACCACTGTAATACTCCAACGCCGATATATATTGGGCCATCGAGCCCGTTACCCGGGCCTCCAAATACTTCGTATTAGGCCAAATCTTTGGGATTATTCCTTCCCAATTCTCACCATTGCACGCCGAGTTAATAAACTCGGCAAGCTCAGTATTACGCCGACCCATGAACAATTCAGTTACCTGGGTCCGTAAGCCCGGTTCTGTAATCTTCGGGCTCAAGAGCCCGGACGCAATGTCTTGGCTTATTTCCGAGTAATGATCCTTGAGAAAGTGGATGACTGTGACAAGGGTCGCGGCAAAAGAGGCCCCAATCCGAACCACATCGTGTCGTTGGTAAAACCCACATAAGAGTTGAGTGTACATGGATTGGAAATGATCAAAACAATGTATGGATTCAATCGGACTTGTGTAAATGTCTTCGGCCGAGTCCATGAAATAATGGGTCCGAAAATAGGCTGTTGAAACTGCATTGGTTAATAAACCACCTGGAGTTGTTGATTGATCCTTTGAAATTAAAAAGAATAGTGATTTTCCTTTGTCAAGTCCTTCAATAGTTCTGCATCACAAAATTGTGCAATTTTCAGCCGATGTTAACTCACTTAATTGGTAAATTCATGAACGGTGGTATATATATATATGACCCAAGTTTGAACCCCGCAGCAATAATATCATCTTTATAGCTCTTTTTACACCAAAAAAAAAATGCACAATTTTCAGTGATTCATTTGGGAGCGAGATCCTAACAGTAAATTTAGTAGTTGAGGTCTTTATCTGAAAAATAATTCCCTTCATTCAATTTTTATCACCTCATTTATTTAATATATGTGAGGAGTAGTATATTGAATTGTGGTGATAAAAGTTGAATGGAGGGAATAATAGTTTAAATCCGTCTCTTACTCTTAACTAGACCTGACAAAAGAAACCCGATCCGAAACCCGAACTACATCACCCAAATGTGACTCGAAAAACCGAACAGACCCGACCTGACCCGAACATGACCTGAGCTCTTGACCCGTAACCGACCCAACCCGAAAATGACCCGTTCAGAAACCACCCAACCCGAAAATGACCCGACAAAACATAACTCTAATTGAACCGAAAAGACTTGAACTGACTTTTTCTCTCTCTTATTCATTGACCCGAATATGACCCGATCCAAAATAACCCGACCCGGTTACCTGAAACTGACCCGACGAACAAACTCGAAATAGACCTAAAACCCGAAATGACCCGAGGCGACCTAAATTAATCCGAAATCAATGAAAGACCCAAACTGACCCAATCCAAATCCGACCCGTTAACCCCAATTGCCGGGTCTACCCTTAACTCGAGTATAAGAAGGAAAATAAGATATTTTAATATCTTATGCACGTTACGTGGTGTGACTTAAAAAGGTCTGCCATCAAATTTCATCACTAAAAAAACTACACAAGTCACTTTAATTTGCATGTGATGGTCCTTGTTTTGAACTTTAAAGCCTGGACACTAGATCTCAGGTTCCATTTCCCCTCCCCATTGTTATCAGTGTGGAGCTAGGGGGGCTAGCAGGGACGGTTGCCCTCCCGACGGATGAAATTTTTAGTTGAAATTTTCGAATTTTTTTCGAGTATACCTTATTTTATTACCATTCTGGCCCCCTAAAATTTTTCGCCCCCCAAACTTAAATTCTGGCTCCGCCAATGATATAATGCAATAAGTAAAAGTGTACGCTTTGTTAAACAAAATAAATCAAAAAACTAACTTGGAGATAACAGGCAGGGGAAGGCTATAAAGCAAATGCCTCTTCACCATAGATTCAGCAGTTGTTGGTATTAGCTTTTGCACTCCTCCTGACGTCCCTGAGCTTCAATTACTCCTCGTAAACGATCCGACAATCAGTTTTTTTTTTGCTAATATCTAAACATTTTGTTTTTGACATGTAAATTATGTGACCCCAAGTTTAAAACGGAATTAGATACTCCCATCTTAAACAAGAATCTGTGAAAGAAGAAAAGGCATGCATGCATGTACTGATATACATTACATATACGGAGAACATACCTACGAAAAAATTCAGTGATACGATGAGCGCAAAGAATAGAGGACGTATCGCCATTAGCGATACGTACAATGTCCGGTTTTATGTCTTCATAGGACACAATAGGTACCTTTGATTTGAAGGTCTCCTTATCTTTAGGACACCCATGTCGTTTCAAGTACTCTACTTCTGCGTTTTGGCTAAGTATCTCAGCCAACACTTTCTCTTGCTCTTCTTCGCATTTGCTAGTTACTTCTTCTATGAAATTCAGCAATGCAGTTGCATTAGTGTAGGAGACGGGATCGTTTTCAGTTCTTCCCATTGTTTGAACTGCAAAATGGTTGTAGAAATTGAAGTGGGTTCGATGGAGGAGTTTAAAGGTATGTTATATAGTTAGGGACTTAGGGTAGGTTGGATTGAGTGGAAAGGAAGGAGTGGCGAAGAAAACAAAATTCATTAATTTTTTCTTTGGAACGAGGGAACTCGGAAACGCTATGCTGTCTTTGGTGTCACTGGGGTTTGAACATGAGACACATTTGGAAATCTCGCCTAAGTTTGAAATTGCTGTTGGAGGGGTTTGAACATGAGACACATTTGAAAATCTCGCCTAAGCTTTTACCACTAGGATCCAATTAGGCCATGTCGAATACCAAAACTAATAGCTCTCGGGTCTCATTCCTCGTTTTTTTTTTCCCTATCCTAGTTCATCTCCTTCTATTAAATTCGTACACGGGCTTGGGCGGGATCCATAAGTCTAAAAAAGTTCCATCCAAAATCAATTACTTGTAAACTAGTATGGATCACGCATATGCATAATGCATGCGTGATATTTATAGATCCTTTATTTATAATGGTATTATTTATGAACTTAAATTTGACATATTATTAATTTTTTAAATTTTAATATGAGTGGAAAGCTAATCAAAAGAATTGAGTAAAGTCATGAAATGTATATTTTAATGAATTTTTTTTATCACAAAACTAATGATTTCAATTTATAAATTTTCTCGAATAATTTTAAAGATTTTTTCGTCACAACTTAATAATATCAGTTTATAATTTTTTTTTAATACAAATTAAGTACGTGGTAAGTTTTTATATACGAAATTAATAATATCAATTTATCGATTTTTCATATGCTAATTTTAGATTTATACCAATTTTTTTTTAATTAAAAGATTATAATTTAGTTAAAAAAATTTATAAAGATTATAATAATTTAATACGAATAGAATCTTGTTTCCTTATTTAGCCATATTTTTTTTTAAGGGAAAACTATTGAGAATTTTTATTCTCTTTGTAGTAAGGGAGATTACTCGTATTATTGGCCTTTTGTTTTTCTTTTACATGTCGAAATCAGAAAGTAACATAATCCATTTCGGAAAACGTGGAGCTAATAGTATTAAAAAAGTAAATATAAATACTCGTTACGTCTTAAACTTAAGACGAATAGCTGTAGTAAGCTGTTCTCATTAATGAAAGAAAGGGTAGAGTTTAAGAATGCAAGGGAATCCAAACTTCATTATAGGAGCCATGTGATTATATCAAAATATGATCTTTGTGTATGTTTTTTAATGATTTGATCATTTAGATAACTGGTAGGAGCCATGTGATTATATCAAAATATGATCTTTGTGTATGTTTTTTAATGATTTGAGCATTTAGATAACTGGTAAAAGGGGTTGTTATAATTTAACAGGTCTTGAGTTTAAGCTTGATTCGATTCAAATTTTTCGAATTAAAATTTTTCGCATTTTCTCATCTATTACATGATTTTAGGAGATAATGTATCCAGTTTGTACTCTGTTAATCCGAGGTTCATTATCTAAGGAAGTTCCTTTATTTTCTGAATTAAGCTTCGCAAAACTAAACTGAAAACGTAGTTAAAGCAGTCGGAATGAGCTCTGAGTTCGGTTATATATTAAAAACAATGTAAATAAATTATACTCTGTAGAATAACACCGTCTAACCTGAAAACTTTAAACTAAAGTAAATCAAACAATTAAATCATAAGACAGTCGGAATCGAAACATGAATTACCAGTCCAGCAGTCCTCTGCAATACAGATAGCCGAAGACAATGACATTGCTGACATGCTAAATCTTGTTCTCCCTTTATGCTTAATAATTAACATCCTCCCCAAAATCCTTGATCGATACTAAACTTTCTTTGTATGCACATATATTGTCACATCCACTCGCTTTTGGATCATCAAGAACGAATATTTCTTTTGTGTTTGTGTCACATAAGACTATTTTCCTATACCTTTGGCTGAAAACAAGCATATTATCGCTGGTTCCGGAATTTTCTTTTCTGGTATCTCCATACCCCAAAATTACAATAACTTTGTAGTCTTTGGTCTTGGAGTCATATCCAAAACCATAGCAGTTTTCATAAATGTAAGCTGAATTAGTTGCGAGATTTGGGTTCCAGGTGATATCCGGTAACCTCTCGAACTCATTAAGTGCAGGATTCCATAAACTACGGTTAGGAGTAGAAGAGCGAAAGCAGCATACATAGTAGATCCCATCACAAGGGCCACACAAGTATGAATTGTCGAATGGGGTGTCTATCCTGTTATACGAAAAAGCTCTATTCTTTGTATCGTCTATCAACAACTCAAACACGTCTAGCTCACCTAATTGTGTTACGGAATATTGAACAATAAGGCAATCGCACCAGTTGTTGGTATCGTAGTAGTTTCTCAAATGTTTTGATATAAAGTGGGAGCTTTTAATGATACCATACCATAATTTGCATACGCTTTTGAATTGCAGCAATGCTTTGACGGGTAACCGAGACAATATCTCAATTATCAAATGCTCGGGGATTTGATCTCCGTACTTAATTGAAACCCCAAACGACTTCTTTCCTTGCCCTTTCGTTCTTCGAACAGAGAAATTAAAAAATCAATCAGTTTTTAATTTTATAAAAAATAGTGCTCCGTATCATTATACTTCATGGGAGAGCAGAGGTTTTAAAGAGATAACCTTTTTGTAAGAATATCTTTCACTGTATTTGCAGGCCTTCTTCTGCCATAAGATTCATAACGAGTCCGATATTGTTCCGGGTAAAGTGCCATTTCTGTCTCCTACAATCAAACAAGGCAATCGAAAAGCGATAAATTCGTACAAATTAAATCAGTAACAACCGAGGGTTGATGTTAAAATTTAAAATCGTAACAAGTGAAATACAGAGTAATTAAAACGATGGCTATCAATCATCTCATTTGCGCGAAATGTAATTAACTCCGTATCAATTTGTGAAATATCGAGTAATTAACTCCGTATCAATTTGTTTCTAATAAAAAAAAAAAAGAAAAAGTAGGAAATAATTAGCTAAGGATTAAGAGAAATACAGAGTAATTAAAAATTTGATAAAGCAAAAAACTTTGGAAAACTAGAGTAAATAAGAGTACCTGAATCTCAACGGAGAGAGGAAATTAGAGAAGTTAACGTGGGAGCAGGTAATTGGTACAAGGATTAGGACAGAACGAGCTCTCAGCTCGGTCATATAATAAAAAATGTACTCCGTATAAATTATACTCCATAGAATAATATCGTCTTACAAACAAAATTAAAATATAACGAATCAATCTCGAACAATTAAATCTTAAACCCTTGAAAAAAAAATCCTCGGAAAATTATCAGCCGTTTCTTCCCTTATGCGTAATGTTCTTCCCAAAATCATTGATCGAGACTAAACTTTCTTTATGTGGAGGATTGTGGACCATCGAGAAAGTATATTTCTTTGCGTTTGTGTCGTATAAGACTAGTTTGCAAGGTGCTCAACTCACAAAAAAAAAAAAAAAAAAAAAAAAAAAAAAAAAAAACAAACAAAGAAGCATATTATGCCTCTATTGACTTGGATGCTCAACAAACTTTGCTAAGTTAGCAATTTTTTTATTTTCTGTCGCAAATTGCATAGCTAGCAATTTTTTTTATTTTTTTTCCGGTTTGCCATCGCAAATTCCGAAGCGACCAATTTTTATAATTTTTTTAAAATTTGTTCCATTTTATGTTGCAAATTATTGATCCCATCAGAAAATTCTCTCACAAAGAGTGTTTTTTTTTAGAGCAACTGATCTACTATAGCTTGCGGTATACATAAGATACTTATAAATTTTTTATTTCTTAGATATATTGATGCCATGTTGGGCACCTTCCCTCCGGACCTCATGTGTCGGTACTTGTAACGTGATAAATGTGTACAAGCAAATTGAATCGTTAGACGGACTGAACCCTCGATCATGAGTCGGTACTTGTAACGTATACTCCATACATAACATCCTTAAATTAGCATCGACATCTGGCATTTTCCGTGCCATAACAAGTAATAACAACCGAGGATCGTTGTTAAAACTTAATATCATAACAATTGAAAAACAGAGTAATTAAAACGATTGCTATCAATCATCTCATTTGCGCGAAATGTGCTCCGTATCAATGTGTTTCTAATCAAAAAGTAAAATTAGGAACTAATTATCAATTTGTACCTGAATCGCAACGGAGAGATAAAATTAGAGAAGTTAACCTGAGAGCAGATAAATGAGTACAAGGATGAAGACGGAACGAGCTCTGAGCTCGGTCTTACGATAAAAAAAAATGAATAAATTGCTGATATGCTGAATCTTTGAGCGACATGCTTCTTCAGATACTAAGCTTCGTTTGTAAAATGTCCTTCCAAAAATCCTTGATCGAGACTAAACTTCCTTTGTAACATCCTCGGAAAACTATCAGCCTTCTCTTCCCTTATGCGTAATGTCCTTCCCAAAATCCTTGATCGAGACTAAACTTTCTTTATAAGAACATATATTCACACGTATACCCGGTTGAGGATTATCAAGCTCGAATACTTCTTTTGTATTTGTGTCAAATAAGACTAGTTTCCGATATTCTAGTCTTAAAACAAGCATATTATCCTTCCATTGACTAAATGTTCCACAAACTTCAAATTCTAGTTTCACTCTAAGTTTTTGCGTCCAAAAACCGTTGTTCCATGTCCATATGCAAAAAATTGTGTGATTAGGAACAGAAACAAAAGCAATTGAGTCTTGATAAATAATTAGCTGACTATCATAGTCGGGGATACTCTCGAATTGTGGCAATGGAATCTCTTGATATGTATCGGCACTAATGTCGAAAGAAATTATAAGTTTGTAATTACTACCACTAGGTAATGGCCGGAATGCAACCCAATAATAATAACCATTAACAAAAACATAACTTCTGTTCATCACCAGATCGTAGGAATTGTCCATATCTCCCCAGTATCTCCAAGAATTAGTCCTCAATGAATAGATTAAGATCGACACAGGATTATCGGTCACCTTAGAATTTACATCTCGCTTATCTCTATAGCCCAAAATTAGAATGACCTTATAGTCGTCAGTCTTGGAGTCATATCCAAAACCATTACTTTCGTATATGGAAGCCGACCCAGCTGGAAGATTTGGCTTCCAAATGATATCTGGTAAGCTCATGAACTCATTAAGCACGGGATTCCATAAAATACGTTTAGCACCATCAACGGAAAAGCGCCATAGATAATAAATCCCATCACAAGGGCCGCGTATGTATGCATTGTCGAAAGGGGTGTGTATCTTTCGATGTGATAAAACTCTATTTTTCTTATCGTCTATCAACAACTCATACCCTACGAGCGTAAATTCTGATGTTATGCAACATTGAACAATGAGACGATCACGCCAGTTGTTGTTGTTGTCGTAATAGTTTCTCAAATGCTTTGATATAAAGGAGGAGCTTTTAATGATATCATACCATGACTTGCATACACTTTTGAATTGCAGCAATGCTTTGACGGGTACCCGAGACAATATATCAAATATCAAATCCTCGGGGATTCGATTTCCGTTCGTAATACTTTTTGTATGAATACTTCTTAATTTATTCTTTTTTTGATTCATAATTAAAATACAGATTACGGAGTAACAATTGGGAAAGACTGAAAGTAGGGTGAACAAAATTACCTGTAACGCAAGCGGGAACTAACGAGTAATGATCGGCCGAAAGAAACAATTAGGTCGGAGTTTTATATGTGAATCAACGAAGAAAACAAAAAATTAGGTTATGTTTTGAAACCATGTACTTTTATTTATATCAAAGGCGTGCCTGCCCGGATCCGCCTGATCTTATTAAAAGGTCGGTCGAGTTGGATTGGCCCAAGTGCGGGTTAATAGCTGTTTTGAAAACGTGAAATCGAGTATTTTATTTATATCAAAATGTATGCTTAAAATCCTCATTATTTTCATACTCAATACCAAATCTCACGAAAGTAAGGAGAATTTCAGGCATACATTTCGAAAGAAAATTATTTTGGGTAAAAAAATATTTAAAAGTGTATACTCCCAAAAGATTGCGTTGCAAAGCATAATCTCAAGCCATATAAACTTGAGATTATCGATCCTTGAAAATTTCAATTAATCCGTAGCTAATTAGCTTGTTCTTCCTTTATTTTTACTTAACATTCTTACCAAAATCCTTGATCGAGACTAAGCTCCCAATAATTCAGTACCGATAATGAAAACACTGTTAAATCAATGCTCTCATTTGAGCGAATTGTACCAGTTTCTTTCTAATCGAAAAAGGAAAAGTAGGAACGAATTAGCTACAGATTAAGTGAAATACAGATTAATTATGAATTTGAGAAAGCAAAAATCTTCGCAAGTGCGTAGAATAATACTGTCTTACAAGGAAAATTAAACTAAAGTAAATCAGACAATTAAATCATGATAGACCAGAAGTCCGATCCATAAGACCCGCGGAACCCAAAACATGGATTACCAGTCTTCTGCAATATCCATAACCGAAGATAACGACATTGCTGATAAGTTGAATCATTGAAGACATGCTTGATCTGAGAAGGGTACGTTACGAGGGCAGTTTGCTGTTCATGTATCTAACATCCTCGCAAATTTGTCTTCTGCTTAATGTCCTCCCAAAATCATTGATCGAGACTAAACTTTCTTTGTAAGCACATATATTGTTGCATTCACGCGCACGTGAATAATCCGCAAGAATGAATATTTCTTTTGTGTTTGTGTCAAGTAAGACTAGTTTCCGATATAATTGTGTAAAGACCAGCATATTATCCCTCCAATGGCTAAATGCTCCCCAAACTTTAAAGTCCAGTTTCATGCTAAGTTTCTGCGTCCAAACCCGGTTGTTCCATGTATATACATAAAAGCTCGTGTTATCGTCAGGAACAGAAACAAGAGCAATCGAGTCTTGATGGACAATCAATTGACAATATTTGGGTTTACTTTCGAATTTTGGCAACGGAATCTCTTGACAGGTCTCAGCAGTAAGGTCGAAAGAAAATATCATTTCATCCCAACCATAAGTTACTAAGCGGGATGCATACCAATAACAACACCCATTAACAAAAACATAACTTTCGTTTGGTTGCAGATAGTAGGAATTTTCCATATCTCCCCAGTATCTCCAAGAATTAGTCCTCAATGAGTAAATTAAGATCGACATAGGATTAATGGTGATACGAGGAATATCATCTAGAGTATCACCATAATACATAATTAGAATAACCTTATAGTCGTCAGTCTTAGGGTCATATCCAAAACCGTAAGCTTCACCTATGTAAATTGAATCGGAGGAAATATTTGGCTTCCAGCAGGTGATATTAGGCAATATTTTGAACTCGTTAAGTGCAGGATTCCACAAACTACGTTTAGGATTATAAACAGAAGAGCAACATACCAAGTAGATCCCATCGCAAGGGCCACACAAGATTGAGTTGTAGACAGGGCAATCAATCCTTTGATACGATAAAGTTCTATTCTTCGTATCGTCTATCAACAACTCAAACATGATTAGGTCACCTGCCTCGTTTACTGAAAATTGAACAATGAGGCAATCGCGCCAATTGTTGTTGTCGTCGTAGTAGTTTCTCAAATGCTTTGATATAAAGTATGAGCTTTTAATGATATCGTACCATAACTTGCACACACATTTGAATTGCAGCAACGCTTTGACGGGTAACCAAGACAATATCTCAATTATCAAATGCTCGGGGATTTGATTTCCATTCTGAATTGAAAACCCGAGTGCCTTGTTTCGCTGCCTTTCAATCCTTTCTGTAAGAATATTTTTGATTGTTGGATTCTCACCATACGTATATCGATACTGTTCCAGGGAAAGAGCCATCTCTGTTTCCTACAATCAAATAAGTAGCTCAGTATTAACAATGTCGCAATAGCTCAATTTTAACCTATTTTTGTATCGATCATATAAATGTATGTACTCTGGGATTGGTTGTAATAGCTCAATATTGGTCAAGTACGGTGTTGACGAGGAGTATCCTTTATCGACAGTTAGGCGAATCTCTTTCGAATAATGAAGGCAACTTAATGGTGAACCCTCCCAAGTAAAGTTACCCTTACGCATAAATAACAGCAAGACTAGTTTATCTAACGGTTACAAGCTTGTGACCTCTCACAACCCTCCCACTTGCCATTTCACCTGCACTTGCTCTCCCACTTGTTTTTTTTGTGAGAGGTCACAAGCTTGTGATAGAATAGTGCACGCAACCCTAATTTTAAACTTTTCAAAATTTATTTCTTATATGTGACGGTCTCATATTGTAATTGTCGCAACAACTCGGTGATATCTAGCATTGCTCATTCAATTCAAACTACTAAACTAGTAGTTGGGACAATCTCCATCGAGATCGTACAAGAATGTCCTCTAAATAGACTAACACATAAAAGTACAGAGTAACAATTGATGAGAAAGTAGGGTAAACAAAATTACCTGAATCTGAAGCGGTAACTGTTGACAGAGAGATAATAATTAATTCAAGGGAGAAAAACTAAAGTACAAGGGAAAGTTCCAAGTTTTATAGTAGAAGAATTTCACTTTCCTAATATGAGAAGGTAATAAGTATTATTTTTTTATTTCATACTTTATGCATCAGAAACTAATTCAAATACTACCTTTGGCCGAAATATCAATCTTAACTATATTACTGATTATAATTAATTTTGTATGAAAAAAGTCATTGTTTAACATTTTTACCTCCAAAACTAGCCCGAGGCATGGCCTGGTGTCAGCTTGTACTTAACTTCGTCCCTCCCTGTATCTCAATTTTATTGTCCCCTTAAATTTATCGGATAATTATTGTCTATCACTAAATTTAGCAAGGAAAAGTTGTAAACTCCAATATTGCCCCTAGATAAATTTAGCTACAACCATTGTCATCCCAATGATAGTCTCCATTGCCTTTAATTTAAGGGGTGAGATTGGTATTAAACATCTTTTCTTAAATCATCTTAAAATGGAACGCTCGAATAATAAAAGTGGGATGGAAGAGTATTTGATTTTACCTTTTAGTTTTTTTTTTTAGAAAAATAATAAATCCCAAAATTATGATTATAGCTCACTTAAAAGTTAAAATATGTTTCTAAAGTTTCAATTTGCCAAATTTATTTCCGAAACTAGCCATTGCCAAGATTGATTATGTTTCTAAAGTTTCAAAAGGGTTAGAATGGGAATTAAAATTTGATAATGGTTAGTTTGGTAAATACTTTAAAAAATGGTCGTTTTAGTAAAAGACCCCCTAAATCATTTGTTTATTTTCTTAAAATATTTTTTATGATGGTTATTTTAGATGAAATATAAATATAAATCAATAATTTAGGCGAAGCCGCAAAGGAAATATAGAGATTTGTTTTTCGCCTTTTTGAGCTGTACTTAAAATGAGTTATAGTGAGTTGTGTTTGAAATGATTTTTTTTACAAGGACTTATACGTGTTACAAATTGAGGAAAAGTGATTCTCTCTTTGTTCTAATTAATAGTTATTTTATTAAATTTTCTCACGAAAAAAATTAAATTGATAACTATCACGAAACGATTTGAGTAATTATTTAAAGGTTGTCGATGTTGACGAGAGATGAATGGCATGAAAATGTGCCTTGGCGTTCAAGGCGATTTCATGATTATTTAGTTCAATAATAGAGTCGCGGGTCGCGTGGAACAAGTCTTCATCAACTCGTCGTAATTCATGGCATGAGATTAAAGCGGACAACAAGGGAGATAATAGTCTAACACAATCACATGTTTGCGTTTCATGTGCTCGATCGATACTACAAATGCCATACAAAAAATGATGAAAAGTAATAAAGTAAATAGGATGAAGGAAATAAATAAATTTCACTCTTGGGCCAATTAAATCATTTTTGGGTGAAGAGGGAGTCATATGGACGACTTTGTTGCTGAAGGATTTTGAATTCAAGTTATGAGTATCACCCCTTATAACTTTACAGGCTGTATTAGCTGACATGTCTAATTTAATAATAGGTGAATATGTTACTCACTTTGTCCCGGTTATTTGGCGTTCAAGACGATCTCATTATAATTTAGTTCAGTAATAGAGTCGTGTGGAACAAGTTTTCATCAAATGTCATAGTGAAAAGTGACGGTCCAATTCATTTTCCACGATTTCTTCCAATTTTGTCCTCGGTCATTTTGCTTGAGTCTAGATTTGATGAACGCATTGCTTGAGTCTAGATTTGATAAAACTAGGCGAATCGAATATTTTGACCTAAAATGACTTTTCCCATACTCAATGTAATTCGACAAAAAAGCGCAATTTCAACCTCACAATCTAAAATAACTCGCGCTCCAAATTAATTAAACAACATCTAACATGACCAAATGTTTATTGTCGTTCCCCCTAAGTTCTCTGTCAAACCCCATTGACCCCGAAAATGTGCTGATGAGCCAATTAACTCCAAATAACTTAATACAGAGTGCATCGCATTTACAAACTAACCCAAACCTAATCCACACTTATACTAACAAACCGTTAACATATCCACACCCCAACTAACCAACCCAACCCAACCCACACCACACCGCACCGCACCTCACCTGATTGACCCATTTACAAGCACAGTTGGTCCCCTTGTGACGGTCATAAATTAGAACGGAGAAAGATACAGTTTTTGGCGCCAATAGATGCTTCATTTTTTGTATTCTTCAAACCCTTGCTCTTCTTCACGTTTTCGCGTAATCTCGGGATTAATTTTCCTTCCCTTGTGTTCGATTAATTCAAACCCTTATGGTATACTCTTATGTTTTCTTATCTTCCAATTTTATTTTATTTTATTTTATTTTATTTTGATCGAGTATTTTGCATAATCTCTGAATTATTTAGTTGTTGAGATGGGTATTTCAGAATTTTAATCTGTATTAAAAATATAAACAAGAATTATGAATTGGGTATTTGTTAATCTAGCTAAAGATTAAGAATTTAGATAGTGCATGCCAAATGTTCGACGAAATTCCTGTGAAAAATCATGATGTTTGGGGAAAATGTAGCAAAGATGCAACGGGGGTACCAGTTGATAGAATTTTCGGAGCTTCCGGATTTTATCCTGCATAATATTCTTTAAATACTCGATAACAAAAATCTTGATGTTTGGTCTTCTATTCCGATTTTGGATTTTCAGTTTCAGTACTGTAAGGTACATTGGAATAGTTCTAAATATGATTTAATGTTTATTGCAGATTTACAGAATGATACTGATACAATTCAGAGTTTTCCCGGGTTCGTAGATGGTAGCATTGATCTAACATCCTGGTAAGTTTATTAGCTTGTTCTTCCTTTACGCTTCATATCCTTCCCAAAATCCTTGATCGAGACTAAACTTTCTTTGTAAGCGCATATATTTTCACATCCACCCGCTTGTGAATCATCGAGAGCAAATACTTCTTTTGTGTTTGTGTCACATAAAACTAGTTTTCTGTACCCTTGGCCGAAAACAAGCATATTATCCCGCCAAACGCTAAATGCTCCCYTGACTCCGGAGTCTAGGTTCATACTAAATTTGCGTGTCCAGACCCCCTCATTCCATGTCCATATACAAAAATTAGTGTTGTCATTAGGAACAGAAACAAAAGCAATCGAGTCTTGATAGACAATTAGCTGACTTCCATAGTCGGGCTGACCCTCGAATTCTGGCAATGGAATCTCTTGACATGTATCAGCATTAATGTCAAAGGAAACTATCATTTCATAATCCCAACCATAAGTTACTCTGCGGGATACTGGGCGGGATGCAAGCCAGTAATAACACCCATTAACAAAACAATAACTTTTGTTCAATTCCAAATTGTAGGAAGTGTCAATATCACCCCAGTATCTCCAAGAATTAGTCCTCAATGAATAGATTAAGATCGACATAGGATTATCGGTCATTCTAGAATTTTCATCTCGTTTATCACTATAGCCCAAAATTAGAATAACCTTATAGTCGTTAGTGTTGGAATCATATCCAAAACCATAACTTTCACGTATCCAAGCTGACTTAGGTGGAATATTTGGCGTCCAGGTGATATCTGGTAAACCCTTGAACTCGTTAAGTGCAGGATTCCATAAACTACGTGTAGGGGCATCATAGGAAAAGCACCATAGATAATAGATCCCGTCACAAGGGCCACACAAGTATGTATTGTAGACGGGGGTGTCTATTTCTTGATATGATAAAACTCTATTTTTCTTATCGTCTAMCAACAACTCAAACACATTAAGTTCACCTGCCTGTGTTACTGAATATTGAACAATGAGGCAATCACGCCAATTGTTGTTGTTGTCGTAGTAGTTTCTTAAATGCTTTGATATAAAGTGGGAGCTTTTGATGATATCATACCATAACTTGCACACACTTTTGAACTGCAACAATGCTTTGACGGGTAATCGAGACAATATCTCAATTATCAAATGCTCGGGGATTCGATTTCCGTTTTTAATTGATACCCCTATTGACTTCTTTCGTTGCCTTTCAATCCTTCAAACAAAAAAAGTCAGTTTTTTTGCTTGAAAACAGAATTTCATCATATTTCCTGCTACCTATTATCTACATAGTACACGATTTATAGAAATCACCTTTTCGTAAGAATGAGTTTTATTGTACTCTCTTTTTCGTACATACTTCGATACTGTTCCAGGGAAAGAGCCATCTCAATTTCCTACAATCAAATAAGTTCATGTCAGAATTAACATTCACGATTTCGTGTTCTCTCATTTAAACACATTGAAGTAACTGCTTCGGATTAAGACGAAAAGCAACCTGAAAGCCAATAATGTGTACAGATTAGATCACTGGACGGATTGGGAATTATCTATCAGCTGGTACAGACTACAGAGTACTATACTGTATCCGGCATTCAATTAAATTTCAACCGTGTTTTGATATCTAGCATTTTTTTCATTAATGCTACTTATACGATTCTACGAACCTTATATGGGACCGTGTTTTGATATCTAGCATTTTTTTCATTAATAGGAGTACAAAGAAGTGTTTCGGACAATTTCAACTAGCTTAGTTGGTAAAATCATGAGAGGGGTACTCATGAATTATTTCTTTCTATATTTGGCCAAATATGTAAAGAGAAGTTTAAAAAATACCAGTAAATCGGACTGAGTGAAGGGAGAGAGTATTAACGCAAAATAAAGCATTAGAATAGTAGAATACACCTTCCTTCGTAATCAATTGTTTGTCTTAGATTAAAATACCGCTCGCAGAAAAAAAAACAAATGAATAAAACCGAGGGAGTAGCTAAGAATACCTGCACGATGTGAGAAGCTTACAATGGGAGGAGGAGCTTATTGTAATTTGTACTTGACTACTTGAGTTCGAGGAACAATGTTTGAGTTGGGTTTTATACTAGAGAGACAAAAAGTCAACCATGTTTGTTTGTTTGTTTAGAATTTTTAATATATTGTTTTCATTAATCATTTGTTAATTTTCTTAAAATACTTTTTTTAATCATTATTTATTTAAATGAAATATAAATAAACAACTCGGTGAAGGAAATACTTGTTAATTTGATGAATGCCAAGTTTTGTATCAAAATAAATGTCATGAAATCAGAGAAAAAATAAACGGATTAAATATTTGTGTGTTGTACTAATTTTATTCAATTTTATTACCGGTACTCATATTTGATAAAGTTGTTTTTTATTTTCGCATTTTTCAGTTGACCTAAAATTAGTTAAAAAAAAGCTCTATTAGAAATTGTTTCTATTACAAAGTACTTGTATGAATTATGAAATACCCGTATTGATTATTTTCTCTGTTTTAATCAATATAATTATTTTGTTGAAATTTCCTCACAGAATAAAGACAAATAGACAATTATCGGTAGGTAGAGTTTGTCCATGCGGACTAGAGATGAATTATACTTGAAAATGTGCCTTGGCGGCCAAGGCGATCCGACTTGATTAAATCAGATGATAATTAGTTTAATAATAGACTCGGGTGGAACAAATCTTTACCAAGTCATCGTGATTCATGGCATGAGATTATGCGGACAATAAGGGAAATAACACATGCTTGCATTTCATGTGCTTGATGCTACAAAATACAAATGCCATAGTGAAAACAAAGCGTCTTCTATACTGTGAGGGCAAGTGAGGAGAAATGGAGCATCCCATGATTGGTGTCACTTGTATATTGTGAGGGGGCACTATCCGTCTTCAACTTGTGACAGGTAGTGTCCGTCTTCAATGAGAACTAGTTTTAAACCCGTGCAAAAAAATGCACGGGTCGTAATAACAAATGCTATTATTACAGACTGGAGCATATATATATTAGACAAAATAATAAGCATATATGAATTAGATAATCAAAATATATCTCATAAAATTTGGTCGAGTTGACATAGGTTTCATTAGGGGTGAATATAGGGCCGGGCCGGGCCGGGCTGCGCTTGGCTGTCAATTTGTGGCCCAGGCCTGCGACTAAAAGGGGGCGTGCTGGGCTCCATAATGTCTGGCCCAGGCACAACCCATACAGTGTTTTTTGAATTTTTAGCGGGTCAAGCCAGGCTGGGCAGAAAATTTGGGGCATTGGCTCGACCCGGATATAGGCGTGAGCTGGCACGCGGACTGGCTCGGCTTGAAAAAATTGACCCACTGATACGAGTTGGCACGCGCCATTGAAAAGCTCTAGATTTCATAATCCTAAMAAACAATAGAACACCCGCCCATAACATAACACAATTTAAAACTGTACTCATTTATACACTTACTCCTCTCACAATTTATATTCGATTTTATTGTCATAGATAAACGGCGTTTTATTTTTAACAATTAAAATGAGACAAAATTGAATTTTTAGTTGTTGCAAATGTGTCAACGGACTTAATTTTTAAAGTCACTAATTCGGTCAAAAATTTGTTGGATCTAGAAATCTTATTAATTCTTATTGGCCAAAAACTTATATTATGAATGCTCATATTATGAATGCTCGGTATTTTCCAACCACTCTCAAAACAAACCCTAAGCACATAGGAAGTATTTACTAATGCATTATT
>VHZZ01000279.1:126568-149950 GCA_009801015.1 Silene noctiflora
CTATTCTAAAGCTATGCTAAAACTATCCTAATATTGGAAAGTACTTACTACAAATAGACAATGAAAAGAAATTACATAAGCATAAGAAAATCTAAGGGTTCGATGTGCACGGATCGTCACACTTGGTGAGTGACTTCCCACATAATGGAGGGAGTAGATTTATGTGGGAAGTTCTTCCCATGATTTTGACAACCAAACAACATCATGCTTTTACACTTCCTAGTAAGTTTAAGATCTCATGATTTTAATTGACAAGCCCTAGGTGAAGATATGACTATATGAATGGGTTGATCTCAAAACAATCGTGTATATTATTATTTATTTATTTTTAAATTATGTATGCGATTTTTTAAATGTTGAATTATATTTCAGATAAAATTGTCAATTAATATTGAAATCGTCTACTCACATTCAAAATTATAACGTTATTTAATATATTTTTTCGTAAAGCACGCCTAAGATTAATATAGTAAAATATTTGGATTGTTTTTATTTGATTAAGATATTTACAATAATAGAAAAATAACTAGATTTATAAAATATCAGGAAAAATAATTGTAAAAGTAAGAGAGAAAAGTGGGGTAGAGAATGTGGGAAATGATTGGGAATGTTGTGTAGTGGAAAATGATTGGGTTGATGATCTAGGTGTTGACCTTTTGCTTGGAGGGTGAAAGTAGGTCAAGATAAATAAATTGGGATTAAGAGTAAAAGCGGGTCGCGACCTAGTTAGCACGACCTTTGCTTGAGGATGGTGACGAGTATGGTGGTAGTCTACTATGAAGGTCCCAACAATCCACTACCCGAAATAACAGTACCGATAAATCAATTATCTCATTTACCAGCGATTTAAATTCTGTATCATTTTAATCAAATTCACATTATCTACTCCTTTAATTGAGATTTATTTTAACATTCTAGTAATTAAGTGTAATACGATGGAAAGAATGTGAAAAATAGTTACTTCGTATTCGAGAAATGAATTATTTCTTCCATTCGATCTAGGATGGTAAATGATCTGACCTGGCTCGTAAAATCCTCGAAATCAACTTAGTCAAAGCTCGGCTCGAAATCGGTCAAAACTGATTCCGAGACGAGATTGACCAAATTCGAACCGATTATGAGCTTAGTAGTGCTTGTGTTTAAGCTCGTTTTATTTTATTATTAAATAATTTTGTCATTTTTCAATTATTTTTGTTCTTAATAAAATGTTATTTGATCAATTATGATTATATTTTTGTTATATTTGATAAAAATTTTATATTAGCATTTTTATTAAAATATGTTTATTTTTAATTTGATTTAAGAGTTAAGGAAATTAAAGAAAATAATGATTTAACTGTGCTCAACTCGAGCTCGTGCCGCCTAATCCGAGCTGATTCCGAGCTTTAATTTCTAGCTGATTCTGAGTTCGAGCTAATGTTTCTGAGCCGATTCCGAGCTCACTCGAGCTCAAGCTCAAATCGGCTCGGTTGACTCGAAACTTAGCCACCCAAAATGACCTCAATCCGAAACCACCCGTACCCGAAAATGATCTGACAAAATATCTCTAATTAAACAAACAAGATTTGGAATGACTCATTTAAAAACACACTTAATATTATTTACAAATAAATAAAGAATCAATTATAAAACCTAAATTAAAAATAGGTAATAAACTAAATGACCAAACCCGAAAAGAGCCCGATTCGATTGACTCAAAAGTGACCCGATCAACATACTCGAAAAACGCCTAAATAAAACAACCCGACCCGACCCGACCCGAATTCGACCTGATTAAACTATTTACTAATTACTAGATCTTATCGTGAGAGATCTTTTAAGAAAGACGGACACAAAAAAGACTTACTGATCCAATAGTGCCTCTTTGAGTCGGCCCAACCTAAAGCTCGATTCGATTGATCTAACCGCCACCGAAGTGGGCGGCCCACAGTTAGAAAGCCGAATAGTAATCCTACGTGTCGCCGACAAGGAGAGATAAAAAAGAAAGATAGAATCACAGAATGCGGAAAATGGGTCCCACTTTCCACCTCAAAACACTCTCATTCTTCTTCTCCTTCTTCTTCCTTCTCTGTTTTCTTCTTTCCGAATCTTTAAATATACTTAATTTTCTCTCTCCTCAATTTCCCCTTTTTAATTTAATTTTTACTATTATTTTTCCCTTTTTTTCCGCATTTTTTTCATCAATTCCAATCATTTTTTTTCCGCACTTTCTTGCCGCAATTGTTCATCCTTTAGGTATGAATTTTTATTTCAATTACGATTTCTGTTTTTTTTTTTTTTTTTTTTTTTTTTTTTTCCTAATTGTTTTTTTTTATGTGGTTCGGAAACCCTAATTTTGATTGTTTGATTTCAATCGCGCTGTTAAGTTATCGTGAATTTTTAATCTGGAAGCTCTAATTTCAATCGCTCTATAATTTGCAAATTATGGAAATCCCTAATTTGATTGATGATTGAACTTTAATTTGCGTTTTTTTCATGGTGTTATTAGATTGATGGTACATAGAATTGTCAACTTCTGGGTAAAATTTTGATTTTGATGATCAATTATGAATCTTGATTTGATTTTGTATTGTTGTGTTAGTGGCTTTGTGGGTTTTCCTGTTAGGGTTTTATGTGTGAATTGTTGCTCAATTAGAAATCAATGGTTGATTAATTAGCAAGCGAGCATGGTATTTCTAGGTTCGACATCTTTGCTGCGGCATTGTTGCACTTTTGTAGCTTAACTAGGGATATTTGCATACAAATTGAGAAGTGTGTTGTTTCACAAACCAATAATTGGAAACCTGAAATATCGAAATTATCAACAGTAACATCAATTATAGGAAGCATATAGTTTTCTTGAAAGATGAGATTGTGATATTGAATGCTCTCAGGTGTCTTACCACTGACACAACCTCCGTGCAGCTTGCGAACTTTTACTCGTTTGCTTTATGCTGTTCTCTTGTCACTTGTGTAATTGAGTTGCGTAAAAGTCTTGTTTGATATGGTTACCAACCTTTGTGGTTTGTATTATAGGCGGTGAGGATGTCGACCCCTGCAAGAAAGAGGTTGATGAGGGATTTCAAACGTCTGCAGCATGATCCACCTGCTGGTATTAGCGGTGCTCCTCAAGACACTAACATAATGCTCTGGAATGCTGTCATATTTGGGTAGGTTTGGGGATTATTAGCATTTTCACGTTTCTTTTTATCTTTGGCAGTTTTCAAGCTTATATATTGCCAATATTTAGGGTTTGTTTCGGTTGAGAGATTTGGAGGAAAGGGGAAGGGAGGGATACAAAACTCCTTTGTTGGTTAAGGAAAAAGGTTGGACGGGGAATGAGTGGGGAAGGAAATGGTGGTATCCTTTTTTCCCTGTCTAAGGCCAATCAAAATCATTTTAACAGTTTCGAGTAGCAAAATATTTGTTGCTAAATTATATTAAACGGACCTAGTACAGTCTAAGGCAAATCAAAATCACTTTAACAGTTTAGCGTAGCAAAATATTTGTAGCTAAATTATATTAAACGGACCTAGTACAGTTCCCCTCGCCTTCCTCCCTCTACCCCCTCCGTCCCTTCCCTCCATCACCTCTCTTCCTTTTCCCTCTTATTTATGTATTCATATAAGGCTTTAATTAATTTTTTTTGTTTCAATTGCAGACCTGATGATACGCCTTGGGATGGAGGTAATATGAAATTCCAATACAATGCTACGTGAACTTGTTCCTTATCTATGTGTCGGGATTCAGTCTTTTGTGGACTTCTTGCCATCACAAACTCCTCTAAGCTCCCATAATCCTTCTTGAACATTTTCCTTACCTATGTGTTTTTTTTTTGGGTACTCTTTGATGTGTCTAAACTTACGTAAAACCTTTCTCTAAACGTAGTAAATAATGGTAGTTCTGTCGTGTAGTAATCTCCTCTTCAACGCCATATCATGTGCGCTTTCTTATTTACCATTGTACTCCTACTCCATAGGTTTTTCTGGTTATGAGAATTCTACTATGGTCATTTTTTTTGTTGTTTCAACATTTTTTTTTTTAAATCTATATCTATGAAAAACCAGTGGACTTTTTCAAATTTCGTCGTATTTTAAATATGATGTATTACTATGAGTGGCTAAGGTGTTAGAGCTTGTAATATGGCTTTTAGGAACTCTTATTTAGGGGAATGTTTGTCCCTCTTCCCCTAGCCTTCTTTTGTCAATATATGTAGTTTTGGTATCCTAAATTCTAAAGTCTAAACCTTTTCTCTGTAATATATTTTGACTTTCAGGGACGTTCAAGCTGACACTTCAATTTTCCGAGGATTACCCAAATAAGCCACCAACAGTGCGCTTTGTTTCTCGAATGTTCCATCCTAACAGTAAGTTAAAGATTCCTGGCTGTACTTTTCTTTATTGCTTTTATAATTATTTGATGTACATTTTAATTGCTTCAATAGTGCATTCTGCATCATGTCTTTTGAGGGTTTGTTCCAGCTTGGTCAACCTCTAATCTTTTCATATAGTTGTTTATGGCTTAAGTGTGAGTTTGAGATTGAGACTGTATAATAGAATACCCAAAAAGAGTCTCTGGTCAATACCATGTATGTTATATTGTTTACTGTCTGGCAAAGTTTTCAAACCCCGATTAAGATTATTTGCAATTACTCAGTGGAGTGGAGTCTTTGGGGGATCTAGTCATCTGTACCTACGTACCGTAACGCCAATGAAGGTAACAGGAGCTAGTCAACAATATCTAAGTAAATGTCCTCTTTATCAGATGATTATTTGACTTACAGTTTAAGGCCTTGTTTGGATACAAGGATTTGGAAGGAAAGGGAGGGGAGGGATTTGGAGGGAGGTAATTTCCATTGTTTGGATAGCAAAATGGGGGTGGAGGGATAATGGATCCCCCCATTTCCCTCCTCCAAGCCAAAATGTTTCCTCTCCAACATAGGAAAGATTTGGAGGGAAAACTCCCACCCATCATTCCTCCTCCTCTTCCCTTCCCTCTTTCCCCCTCCCCTCCCTTTCCCTCCATTTTTAGTATCCAAACAAGGCGTAAGTGTTTATGGATGCTGTCATCTTTTTGCTGCCGGTAAAGGGTCAATTTATTAGTTCAAAAGGATGAGCAGAAAATTTCTGATCTGAATTTAGATGGCTGCTTCTATTCTGTGGTGCAACAATTGTGATGTGTTCTGCTTGAGTATAATTTCTTTTTTTGCAATTATTTTAATTCAGTATATGCCGATGGAAGCATTTGTCTTGATATTCTACAAAATCAATGGAGCCCTATTTATGATGTTGCTGCTATCCTGACTTCTATACAGGTACAGAGCTATCTGTTACTTTTTAAGTTTTTTATTATTTGTTATTTCGAATGGCTGCTGATTGTATTTGATATTTTTCAACATGCATGTTGGAATGTTAGGCCTTAGTGTGAGGTAACTGTCACAATTCATATAACGAGAATGAAATGTACGTATGAAATATTTGGGCCGCCGCCCACTATTGTTAATTGCATGTGTTGATATAAAAAATGCTTTTTACGGCCATTCTTGTATCTGTGCTGTTTTGCATCGTCAATTAGAAAAGTCCTGGATCTTCAGACAACTGATTCGCGGATTTACTAGCTCCATCTGTCAATAAAATATCTTGAAATCGATTATGTGATGTCCATTAGTAAACTTTGCACTTGGATTTTTGTATGTGTTATTTGTGGTCATTATAGTTTCTGACCTACACCTGTCACCAAATTTCATTTCTATCCACATATTCTTATGTTCCTAAATTTTTTGCGAAATAAGTTGGGAAATCTATTTTTGATAAGAGGAAGTATATTTTGTGACTGCCTTTTATTGTTCAAGGGGATCTTCATGGCAGAGGCTACTTCTTACGGCATTGTCTCTGCATGCTTTAGCTTATATAGACTTGAGTTCTGAAACTTTTTAGATTGCCTCAGGATTATGTGGCAGGCATATTTAGTTTTGAATGGGGATGGAGGTGTACATCATCTTCTGGTGATATTCTTCTCTCTTGATTATGGCTCCCACTTGGAACATTTTATTTAGACTTGCTGTTATTCAGCTTTACGATATGGAGTACAACAAAACAACTTACTAGAGTCCCTGCACTTCATGCAGTCCGTTTATACAACCGTTGTTTTTTTTAGTACACAAAGATAAGGGTGTGTGCATCTTGAGTTACCGTTTTGCCAAACATAGGGTGGATCCTTGGAAGAGCTGGGGAATCTTGTGGTGTTGTAGCTTGTATCTTCTCAAAGTGGCCCCAAAACACTTGGAAGAGAGTGATCTTGCCTAGTCTATATATATATACTAAATTCTAGCTGAGGAGGTCAGGCTTAGCATTAGCCTGCATAATAGGTGTTAATTTCTATTCATAGAAAGAAGAGGTAGCCACCTGCCCCAAAGAAGAAAACGTAACTACTGTTTAGACTTTAGATCCTCATTCCTACTTGACTTGTCCTATTTGCAGGTTCCGTGTCAATAGCAATGATATTGTCACTAGTCTTAGCTCATATCTCGTGTTCTTAGAAATGGGAGCTGCATCTAGATTTCATTTATTTTGTTTGCAATATAGTGATATACTTGGTTTCTTGACCTGATATGGGTATGGTGTTTACTAATTTAACATTCTGTTTTCAGATTTGGGGCTGTCTGTTCTAGGAATAGATGTATATTCATAGCTTTCTGTTAAGTTAAATAGATGAGCCTAATCGGCGTATTACTGTGCAAGGAATACAGATCTATTTTGTCGATTAATCACTCAAAACCTAATATAAGCCTCCTTGTCGATTACTATCGTTGTTTTTGTTTAGCCCATATATTGCACGTTTTTCTCAATTCCAGTTTTTTTTCTTCCCTGTAGTCATTGCTTTGCGATCCCAACCCAAACTCTCCTGCAAACTCAGAAGCAGCCCGGATGTTCAGTGAAAACAAGCGGGAATACAATAGGAGAGTACGTGAGATTGTTGAACAGAGTTGGACTGCTGATTAAGTAAATCCTGCTCAGGATGTGAGACTTGCGAGGATTATCCTGTGCTCCATTCGTAATAACATCTTAAACACGCAAGTGTGACTTTGCCTTGCAGCCCTTTATGTGTCGTATAATGTGTAATGCTTGCTGGATTGTCAAGGCAGGGTTCCAATATCATCAGGTCGGTTACTTCTGTTGCAAGTCATGTAAGTTAGAGAACTGTGTATTTATTTTTATGAGGGTCTATGCATTGTATCGATTCCAAATACTATTTCACTCGTGTTGTTAATCTGTAAACGCTCTGGTTGTGAAAAATCAAGTATGGTTACTGGATTTATTATTCTGGACGCTGTTTCTGTTCCTGTTGTTGGATTATCGAAGGACATAATAGGTGAATGGTTTGATGGAATCCCGGTTAGGGCTGTAGAAGAAACCTCCTCTAGTCTTTTTGGTTGAGCATAATTCCCTGCATAGGGGTTGGACCTCGTAAATGGTAAAGCGTTTCGGAATAACAAAGGTGAATGGTTTGATCTTCACTGGAGAATTTGTTCTTAATCGCAAAATGTTTCTGGTTCGTCAACATTACAGACGTATGGAATACCCGGATTGATTACGCGATTTAGTTATGAGACTACTTTATTTGAATTAAGTCGCCGGTTTAGAGGAAAAACAAAAGAATATACAATTGATACAACATTAAACTAACTGATAGCAACCCGATTATTATATGTGATGATCATTTGACGGTAATTATTTACCGCTCTACTATCAATGCACAATCTCCATGTCCCGTCTTTCTTAGGTAGACTCATGCTCTCACGAATGTAGCCATGCTCCATTAGCTCCTTGATTTGACGCTGCAATTCCTTAATCTCCTCGGGTTTGCTAGCGGCTTTGTTAAGAAGAAGAGCTCCTGGCACTATACTGATTTGATGCTCAATCCCGCGAATAGGTGGCAGCCCCGGCTATAATTAATCATCTTGTGATGTTTCACACCCCACCCCAGACTTCGCATCTATTTAATGCTGTTAATCTCCTACTGATATTCGACGTGTTCCTCTGTTCTAGTATGACTCTTATTGTTCAATGCGACTGGCTGCGTCGCTTGTTGAGGATGCTGGGTATGATGAGGCAAAGCACTATGACTATTACGAGGGTTCTACCAGGTTCGATACTGTAACGATTGCTCCTTTTTCTTCTGTTGGTAGTTTCCGGATCAAGATTAAAAGTTTGTTACTCGCGGTTTCTGCAGGAGTGAATCTGAAAAACGCCTTTTTAATTGGGCCATGGATGAATGTGAAAAGGCAATGCGTACCCCAGTAAGGAATACTACCTTTTGCAAATCAATTGGTCTCTCTCTTGTGACGGTCACAAATTGTGACCGCCCCAAGTGTGACCTGAGAGTATATTGTGAGCTATGTTACTTAGTCTCGGTTTGAAGTATGTTACTCCGTATTTAAGTTATCCATGTATTTGTTCAAGGATAAGTGGCCGAGTTGGGTAAAAGAAGCTGCATTGAGGGGTTTGATGACAAGTCTGGCAGCACTTCTCGTCTTACATCGTCTGTGAATAGTGCCTCAGTGTCATCATTAACACCGCGATCTGCATCTCCAATGCCAAAATATATGACGCCGCTACACCATCTCCTAAAGAAGATTGCTCCTTTTCTGGGAACGATAAAAAGGTTTAGGCGCGGATAATAATTACTCCGGTATTTGGCTTTGTTTGTCGCCTTACGTTATGTACATTGGAGATTATTCAGTTAGGTACAAGGTAGTCCTTTAAGCCCATGTTTTCTCACATTAATTTGACCTGCGCCTTCATTTTTAAATGTTTTTGGTCCCAATTTAAATTGCTTCTTCAAAATAGTTTCGAAAGTCAGCAAAACTGATGTATCCGGTAAGGCCCAGATTGATTAGGCGATGTAACTCTGACTGACTTTATTAGAATTATGTTGTCGGCTAAGCGGAAAAAATAACGAAGAATAAACAATCTACAGTGTGGATTTGATACAACATGAAACTAACTGATAGCAAACAGATTATTATGTGTACATATATGTAATGCATGATCATTTGTGGAGGCCTAGATTACCGCTGTTAAGGGCGAGATTACCACTGGTTGTCCACGCCTGTTGAGCTTGAATTGAGTACTCTAAATGCCATACAACATCTTCCATTGGAGGCCTCCTGCTCGAGTCTTCATTGAGACAACTGATGGTGATTTCTGTAGCGGTTTTGATTGATTGGTATGCAAATGTGCCCCTCATTCCCAGGTCTATTGCGTGCTGTAGTGCTGATGCTGATTCTACTAAGCTGCTTTCCAACTTCAGTACAGAACAATTTGGTTAGCAGAAGGAAAAATTCTTGAAATTTCTGTAGACGGAACTGTCAGATAAACTAGCTGGTAAAATCATTGAATTACCTCTAGCTTTAGATCATCAACTTGGTTTTCCGAAGTGGTCCGTCTACCAGTTAGTAACTCCAGCATGATCACACCCAGTTTGTAAATGTCATCTTTTTCGGAATTTTCTGAAGGTGAAGTGTTCTGACCACTTGATTCTTCCACCTGAAAATTTGGTAGAAGTGAAATCAGAAATTTACATTATCTTAACTGATGAATAACAGTAAAATTTACGAAAACTAATCTTGCATTACCTTAATTGGTAAGGGGATTCTGTAATTGCTGATTTTCGGAGTAAGGCTGTCATCTAACAAAATGTTCTCCATCTTCAGATCATTTCCGAAAACTCCAGGTGCTATTCCAGTGTGCAGGAAATGAACTCCTCTCGCGATTCCCATAGAAATTGTCATTCTCTGAGGCCACTTCAGTTTATCTTTCCTCCTCCAATCTGCCAGATAATTTTTTTTACCGATATCAGTAACAATTCATAAGCACAAATTAGCATCAATCGAGAATGTAGTTGGTGAACCCGACACATGAATTCTTATCCATATGAAAACAAAAATAGGTTGGCTAATGACTTGAACCTGATAGATGTTCCCGTAAAGATCCGTTTGCTACATGCTCGAACACAACAAAAATCGAACTTCCCCTATGTCGTTCCTGGTAGGTAACAACACAGTGTCCAAGAACACTGACAAGATTTTGATGTCGTAGTTGCGAAAGTACTTCAATGTGGTTATTCAAAGTCTTGGATGAATGCTTCTCTTTCACTGTCATACATCTGATCAAAACTGCAGACCCACTTGGTAATAAACCTTTGTAAACCTGAAAATTTACAGTTTTTACTGTCAAATTATCATAGTTTTAGCTCTTCTGCTACGGAGTATCTTTTTGGTGCCGAAATATATGAACTAACCTGTCCTTGAGACCCTTCTGTGACCAAATTTATCTGATCAAAATTGTTTGTTGCTTCTTGCAGTTCTTCATAGGTAAATGAATAGTACGGTGGGAGACCTATATTTGGCATTCTCATTGATCTTGCTACATACTCTGTTGCAACGGAATAGAATACGAGAATTTAGATACGCGACTTAAACTTCAAACCGCCATTCAAGTACACAAACCAACTAAACAAGCTTTAATTTCCTCTCCGAGGTTAGTTAACATGGATTTGTGACGGTTAACCAACGAAGTATATCAAAAATTAACCGGTCAAGTTAATGTAAGATCGTATTACACGAGTATTAATGAAAATTTAAAGGCCATCAAACAAATACCTGAATTATACTCCCTTAGTCCCGGTCATTTGTTTACCTTTGATTAAAAGGGCCCCTCACAAATAATATTACGGATTTTATACAACAGTTTACGAAGAATTATGCACGAAAATATAACTGAAAATGATCACTTGAATAAAACAGAGAAATGTTTTCTTACTGCTAGTTTCGATGATGGGTGACGGACGAGTAGCCAATTTCCGACCGACAGATTTATCATAATTGTAATTAAGAGCTCCATCATTGCTCTTGTTCTTGCAAATCACCCAAATTATGGAACAAGTAGTCCCAAACAGCAATATACTTCCACCAATAATACCGAAAATTAGGCCTAATCTAAACCCGGAAATTCTCTCTTCTTCTGCAATACTTTTACTACTGTTCTTATCTGGTGGAATTACAGCAAGAGCCTGTCTTTGACAAAACTTTCTCGGATGCTGAAACTTTAAACCCGAAAGACAATTCCAAGAACTCGATACCTTCCTATACTTGGCCGAATCTGACCCAATGCAGCTAGGAAGTTTCCCAACTAACAAATTCCGCGAAATGTCAACAAACCACAGTCTTTTACCACAGACTGTTGCATTACTACCAAGATCTCCTGTCAGCTGATTATCAGCCAAATTTAAGTACCATAGTGACGGAACCGCGAAAACATCTGTAGGTAATGGACCAACAAGATGGTTTGAAGAAAGATCAAATCTTTCGAGTTGATTAAACTTCTTCATTATCGGAGGAATTGGAGATCTTATGGAATTATTTTGTAAAATAATACTTTTTAATTTCGTACCTAATAAAGGGAAATTTGGACCTATTTGATTATTACTTAAATCCAATTCTTGAAGTAAATTTAAACCACTTAAATTTGGAACATTCCCAGTAATAAAATTATTACTCAAATCAAAACTTTTAAGCGATTTTAACGACGAAATTTCATCAGGAACTTGACCATGTATAAAATTTGAACTTACATTAAGCATTTCCAAAGACTTAAACCGGTCGATTTTCGAAGGTAAAAAACCCCAAATGCCTAAGGAAACAAGGGAAAGTTTTTTCAAATTTGTAAGCTTTGTAAGGATAGTAAACAATGAATCAATGGAGAAATTTTTCGACAAAGACGACGATGTTTCGTTACCAATGACAGTTAATTCAGTTACATGACCATTTGAACAAACTATGTTTACATTTGATGAAGGTTGAAGAAAACAGAAATTAGTCCATTTCTGCCATGATTGAAGTATTGAAGGATACTCAAGAACTTGTTGAAATTGATGAAGAATTCTTTGCTCTGATGAACTTAATTGTGCTTCTAATTTTGGTGTTAATTCAAGAATAATTAATGCATTAATGCATAAACTAATACAAATTAATAAATTTAAACTCTTCATTTTTTTTTGGATTTTTTTGAGTTGGGAAATGATGATTAAATCTTCATGTAAAATGAGAGGAAAAGTTTTGATTTTTTTTGAGAAAAGAAGGGTTTGATATTGCTTTAAAAGTTTCCTTAAAAACTTTATGAAATTTTTTGTCACAAATTTCAAGATAAAATGAGTAGTAAATGGCTATGGATGGAGTTTGGAGTAATGACTCAACAAACTAAAGCTGATATAGTGGACATTAATTTATAGAAAGACAAACTTGTCCTCGTAGATTTACCTGAAGAATTCGCTATCTTGGGTAAGATCGTTGTATCGGTTTATCATCGAACAGACATTTAGTATTTTGACGAGGTGGTGAAATTAGAATTTACATTGTATCTGTTATAATCATGAGGTTAGGTGTTCGATCTTTGCCCATAAGAATGAGCAAACTTTTTGACCAGTTGTTCACCTCCTCATGAGAGCATTTGTGATAAGGAAATTATACACGGTTATCGACAGTGAATACCTCGTTTTTACCTCAAAAAGAAGAAACAGGGCAAAAGAACAGAGGAAGTAAATACTTCTCTTTCGAGTGGAAACTGATGAAAAAAATCAGACGTACAAAGTTGGGTGGGATTCAAGGACACACTGTCATCGCACTAAATAGCATGGGCAGAAAACCAGTGAATGTAAATGCTCTGATAGTCTGATTTCATGCACACTGTACAGCATCCTCTGGTAAGTCTCCTGATTGACATTTTTACTATTTATAAAAACGAGGGTAAGATCGTTGTATATTGGCTTGGTAAACGTGACTCGATCCAAATTACCCGATTTAATAAGGCTAACCCGGGATTTGAAAGTGATCCAAAAAAAAGTGACCCGAACTGACCTGATCGAAAATAAGCTGACTTAAAGTGACCCGAAATGATGCAATAGACCAACCTGGAATGGCCTGACACAAAAATAACCTAGGCCGATAAATGATAGACCCGAATGACCATTTGTAAGGTCTAGGTGTATGTATATAACGGTCTTATATTTACGCTCATTTTATATTTATATACTCCGTATTTGTCATTCTATAATATGTTTATTATTTGGTAGTCTTGATTGTATACATATTCAATTAAGTCGTGCATAGAATGAGTCGATATATCGTGACTTCCTTACATGTTATGTATATTTTTAACGATGTTACTAATAAGTACTCGTAGAGTTGTAGTAAGTATAACTGTCTTACACAAAACCAATAATAAGATAGTATTATTGTTCCATCTTATAAATCTTATCATATTTAAATTATTAATGTATACTTTTAGATCACACGTTAAAAAAATCGTTATCGTCGAATTGATTATCATATGCTCAAGTCAAACCTTAGCTGGCCAGATCTATAGGGTTTTGACTTACATTACTATTGGTAAAACACAAGGATTTAAGCACGTGAGGTGGTCACGTGGGATCATGAAACTTAATCATAAATTAATGTCTTAATCAAAATAATTAATGAATTATTTGTGACTATTATTCCTAATTACAATGTTGTTCAATCATTTATGATGACTTGATGAGTCATCTTATGGACATTATTTTGATTATGACATTAATGAGATGATGTTGATGTTGTACTACCACAATAGTGCACAAAATTGTCATTTTTTTATTATTACTTAATTATTGTTTTTCGAAAGGTAATACCGTCTGCAATTATGTCTTCTTCTATTATGTCTGTCGGCTTAAAACTATTATCGAGACTAAGTTTTATGTTTCATATATTCTAGATATTTTTTTACCTTTAATTAAAATTAAAATACTCAATACAGAAAATAAAAACAGTAAATAAATGATCGGGATTGAAAGGATAACAAATATTATTGAATAGTACAAGAAGATAGGACTAAAGAAGCCATATTGATGAAAGGTCATAGTTGATGGAGTTTGTCGGTGGAAGAGTGCTTAGCTTAGAAGGGTAAAAAAGGAGGGTGATTTCTGAGGTTAACATGATTTAATCATTTGCTAATAGTAAGACGGTAAAAAAGGAGGGTGATGCCAAATCCTGAATTTTACTGTTTCTTTGTGCAGTGAGTGGTATCTTTAGTGAATTGTGCACGTTGTGATTTCTGGGTAAAGGACAATCACCAGTTTTTCACATAAGTTAACTAGCTTCGGAAATTATTGTTGAAGACGGAATATTTATCTTAAACTAAAAACATGTTAAATAAAACGGTTAAAACAAATGAAAAAAATGTGTCCTGTTTTATTGTAGGGCAAATATATCTTAAGAGACATTAATTTAGTTAGTTTAGAAAGCATCACCATATTTAATGACCAGTTAGTTGATCTCTCGAATAGTCGTATACGTAAATATGATAAAAGTTTGTCATTTCCTAATGAAGTATTCCACCTTTTGTCTCACTTATATATTTGACGCGTTTTATTGTTTACTAGATATTATCCATATTAAACAAGAATTTGTATTTTCTGACATATTGACCTTTCTTAATACGTTCATGTGAGGCCCAGAAAATAAATTTTGAATAATGGGTCACGTTAAGATTATTTTCAGTATTTCAAAAATTTGTTCAGTCACGATAAAAAATCGAAATTTAAATAAGCAACCTTCACGGACAAATAGCATGACATTAGGCCATAAGAAAAGGACGTCAATTATTTTTGTAAGACTATTCTACATAGATATTATTGATTATTGATAAATGATGACCAATTACAAAAAGAACTTATTTAAAATGTTTGTATTAATAAGATCGTTTTATACAAATATCTATATCGTTGTATATCGATACGAACGTGAAAGCGAATTAGATTGCGATGTTAAAATTGCAAGTTAGTTAAAGTGGAGTTAGCAATGAAAAAGTGTGATTGAAGAATAGAATGGCGGTGTGTATTTGGCATTTTTATGGATCGAACATTATTTGATGAACACGCTTTATTGATCTTGGATGTCGCATGTCGGCTCTTCATTGTACATTGTATCATAAATCCATACTCGTATTTATCAACTTGCTATAAAATTTGATCGATACTTCATATCGTACTACGTATTTTACTATTTTCTTATTCATCCTACACGTCTTTATAGTCGGCGTTGACCAATTTGCGAGACCGGTAAACTGGTCAATCAGGTCAGGTTTGGGTTTGAGTCTGGTTAATTTCAGGTCGGGTTACTTGGGATTTCGAGGCTTCGTACTAGGTCATTTCAAGTTAGTTCCTTCCTTTGATTTGATTCTTTATGTTTGTTTTATACATATATGTCAATGCACGTTTTCTTTTGTCCATATCTTTAGCTAGATGTAACTAAAAATTATAAAAGTTTGATATTCATAATCCACTCGATGATACGATTGAAACAAGATCTCACGTGACTATCTTTTATGTTATATATTAGAAGTTGTATTGAAGATTCTCTTTGCTAATGAATAGTGTCGAAAAAGCAAACATTAAGAAACAAATGGAATGAAGGAAGTATTGGTAATATTCCCTCTGTCTCAGTCAATTGTTGTCCTCTGATTTTGGCACAAAGATCAAAGAAAGGGAAAGGGGTCAATTATTAAATCATAAGTGGACCAAATTGTGTGTAAATGATCAAATTGTTCATCAAATGTAATCCTAAAATGGAAAGGACAACAATTGACTGAGATACCCAAAAATAAAATAGGACAACAAATGACCGGACAAAGGGTGTAATAACCACTACTCTGTATTAATCAGTTTACAATAATAAACATTCGGTCGGGTTATACTTGGTCGGGTCAACTCGGGTTCGGTCCGGATCGGGTCATTCGTGACTAGAACAATTTCGCTAGATCTATATATATGCAAGTCTCTTGATTATTATCCACAAATATTGGTTTATTAAATTTAGATTTAGATTCGTTTATGCTACTCAGGCTCTGTTTAATAAGGCATTTTAGGCACCTGATTTGGTCAAAGTAGCTTATTTAACCAAAATTTCAGGTACCTTATTTGTTTGTAAGCGTCTGACAAATAGCTTATTTAACCAAATAAGTTACCGGAAATAAAATGCTACCTAGAGTAGCATTTGAGATTTCAGGTACCTGATTTGATTTGATTTTCCTTTTTTACCCCTTAAATCTATACTATTAAATAATTCTCATATCATTTCACGTCATTTCATCAAAATTAGTTACTTTTTCAATTAGTTTGCCAAACATATTTTTATATAATCAGCTACCTTACCAGTTACCTTTTCAGATTTTAATTAGTTTTTCAGTTTTCAGCTGCCTTTTCAGTTTTCAACTGTCTTTTCAGGTTTCAGCTACATTTTCAGGTAGTTTTACCAAACATAGTCTTAGATCAACTGATAAGCGATTGTTCTTACCATTGACAAAGCTAAGTCAGAGCTAATTGGTCGAGTAAGGTTGAAAAGAGAAATGGCAACTCTCATAGACCGTCATATACAATAGGACGGGTCTAATAAGAGAATGTACTAAATATTCTACGACCTTATCCGTTTCACCTCTAAAAAAAATGTAAAATTTAAACAAATAATTGAAACATAGGGAGTAATAAATATTAACAGTACTAAATAATGGTGTGAGGTCTATAATGAATGGGTGTAGACATTGACGAAATTAATCAAATCGGCCCTGATCACTTTGTCATGGCTTCGTCCCTGATTTTAGCTTAATTAGAGATCTCTTATTCGAGCCCTAAGAGTGCAACAGTGTTAAAAGTTAAAACTCATATGAGAGAAATTTACCGCCCTAAAAATCCTAACTGAATCGAATCAGTCGGAAAATTTTAAAATAATTAATTTGCTATATCAATATTTTATTTTTATTTATTATTATTATTATATTTTTTTGTATTTTTTTTTAGGACTTTGGGGTTTGAAAGTTCAACAAATGTCCTTAAGCTTTTGAGTGGGCCTAAATCATCTCATGGGCTTCAATAGCCGAATAAGGCACCGGATGGCTTAAGTTTAAGGGCTGGGTTGGTGATTTGATCATTAAGGCCTACGGGCCCGACTCTTTTATAAGATGGTCTTACGGTAATACGAGTCCAATTAAAAGTGGCCGAATCAAATTGTTATATAAAACCATTTTACGTTTGAGACAAGTCCAATTGCGAAAAAGCCCAATAAAATTAACTGAGAAACCCGTAATTTTTTTTTTTTTTGGCAACCTAATATTTATATTGATTACTTACCTATTTAAATATGTCAGTATTACTCCTAAGATATCGAGTTATCAAAATAAAACTAAAATACAAATACAAGTTAATGATTAGTTTGAGATATTCTCCTATTGACCAGTCTTATGCTATATAACGATCCTATAGGAGAGTTGCTCTATAAGATAACACTTTTTTTTTTTTTTTTTTTTTACAAAATATCTTTTTCCAATATTTGGTAGAAATTTGCTTAGGCAACATTTTAGGATATTTTGTGACAAAAATACAAAGGTCAAATTATTATTATTTAAGATAAATGATCGGGTTATTTTTGAAAGATTTATCAAAAGTTGGGTCATTTTTTTAAAATAAATATTTAGCTTATTATTACGTACATTTGTTTGGCAAATCCAGCTACAAATTAGCTCTAATCCAATTTATCCAACCCTCCTTCCTAGAAGCCCACCTTTCCCACGTGCGTTACAACTCACCACTATAAATATAAATCCCCCAACTATTCTCACCGCCTCATCCACAATTTTACCTTTTCACTTTTCACGCGGTTAAAATCTTAAAATTATCCACTCTTAAAATTATCCACACTGTAACTCCATTCAAATTCCGTATAATACCATCTACAGTTACCGAAAAACACACGGATATTACAGAGGTAGGTAACTCCTCATTTTAGGGTTTTTGAGTTTCTCCCCCCTTCTTCCCCCCGCCTCTTTCTTTTCCTATTCTTCCTCGTTTACGTTTGATTAAAATACGTCTCCCGTATAATAATAAAGGTAAACAAATAATTAAGACGTATTAATATTAATATTAATATTATTATTATTATTGTGTTGTTAATTTATGTTTGTGTTTCAGATAAATGGTGGGGACAAAGGTGTTGGAAGAAGTAGCAAGTGAAAAGTACTTTGACCAAATTGACGACCTTCTTGACTTTCAAAACGACGTCGTTGAAGAGGGCGGTCTTTGGGATTGTGAAAACTTTGACGTTGACTCTTTTCCGCCGGTTTGGTTAGAGGAGTCCTCTGCATTGCCCTCGACTGGCTGGAATAATCACCGGTCTGACTTCTCTGTTGACCGCCACACGGTTCCGGTTAGTCTTTTTGACTTTTCCCCGTTTCAATTAGTCTTGTGTAAAACCGTTTCAACTTATTTGTTAAATGAGTTGCATACCGTTACATTGTAGTCGTTCCGTCCCTATTATTTGTTTATCTTAAAATACCCTTGTAATAAAATACGAATAAATGATTGAGATGGAGTGAGTATTCGTATTTCATATGGTCTATTTGACAATTGTATTCTCCATATGTGCTGAGAACCTATAATGGACAATTGGACATGGAAACTATATGCTTACTTTCTTTTTAGAAGAATTATTCCCTCCGTCCCAATCATTTATTTACTTTTTATTAAAATACTTCCTCCATTGAGGTAAACGAATGATTGAGACGAAAAAAGTAAGTTACATTTTTCTGTGTGCGCTATTTTTGTTAGAAAAAGCGACAATATACGCTTCGACGTTTGGTTATCGACCAATGCAAGGTGTTGGAACATGAGAATGATTAGAAATTGGAGTTATGACATTGGTGTTAGCTTATGACATGGTTGAATTTTGAACTCGGGTTATGTATCAGTGGTCTGTCCTCAATTACTGTTTATCAGTTCGTTTATATTAATAGAGGTATTACAAAGCTTCGCGCTCTTTAGTTATGAGATGAGAAAAATGAACATAGTCGCTAATGCGTCTAAACAGGCATACGTAGATTCTGATATGAGTGGTGGACGCCCTGTTGGATGTCGTGATGTTCAAGTGCTGGCCTTTTGAATGCAGTGTGTGTTCTTGTTAAAACTGTACTTGATAAATCTATAAGTCAGCACAATTATTCCGAAGGCGAGATAATATTGTGTTTCCTTCGTTTAGCTATTGCGTTTAAGTAAATGTGGATTTAGTATGCTATGAATTTGCGCCCCTCATCAAATTTATCAGTTTGCTGACATCAATAGTGGTGTGCTATAAGATTTGAGCTCCGAAATTGTGAGATGAGAGAATTGATCTTAGGCGCTAATGTGTCTTCACAAGGGCAAACTTAGATCCTTAATAACTGGTGGATGTCATTGCGTTTACTTGTGAGTTGCCGTATGAATGTATGATTGAGCTTTATTACATACAGACTTAGACTATATGATTTTGGTACTGCCCTTTTGAATGCAGAGCGTATTCCTGCTAAGACTGTACTTAAGAAGCCGATTAATCCTGCACAATTATTCAGAATGAGAAATAAATATTGTATTTCCTACGATTAGCTGTTGCATTTAAGTAAAAAGTGGATTCAGTATTTCAGTAAGCTATGAATTTGCACTTCTTTGTAATTCATTGAGACGGCACTTTTTGAATGGGGAATGTCTGTTCTGTTCATGACAAGTCTTCTTGATGTACACAGTACGAGGATACACTTCAGCTAGAGTGGCTATCTAATATTGTTCAAGACTCCCTCTCTAAATCTAATACATTTCCCACCTGTCATGCAAAACGTGCTCGGAGCAAGCGCCCTCGTCCAGCAACTTTCAACCCTCGTTCAGCTATCCATCTCACGCCACCTAGCTATTTTCCTTTCTCTCACCCCTTGAAGAGGCTTGGCCAGCCAAAAAAGAAACAGAAGATCCAATCATATGGACAAAGCAACAATCAGAATGAGCATCCGAATGCATATCCGCCTAGGAAGTGCACACATTGCGAGATCACTAAGACCCCACAGTGGAGGATGGGCCCAAATGGACCCAAAACTCTTTGCAACGCATGTGGTGTTCGCTACAAATCAGGCAGGCTCTTCCCAGAGTATCGTCCTGCAGCAAGCCCGACTTTTGTACCATCATTGCATTCAAATTCTCACCGCAAAATCGTCGAGATGAGGAAAAGCAAGAATGAGGATGAAACCGTCCAACCTGACCTTTTTGAGAAGTCAGACAGGCTCTTCCCAGAATGCAGTCCAGCTGCAAGCCTAACTTTTGTTCCATCAGTGAATTCAAATTCTCCCCGGAAAGCCATTGAGATGAGGAATAGCAAGAACAAGAATGAAACTATCCAACTTGCCCTTTTTGAGAAGTCAGACAGTGTCTTCCCAGAATGCAGTCCTACTACAAGCCCAACTTTCGTACCACCAGTGAATTCAAATTCTCCCCGGAAAGCCGTTGAGATGAGGGAAAGCAAGAACGAGAACAAAACCATCCAACCTGCCCTTTTGGAGAAGTCAGACAGTCTCTTTCCAGAATGCAGTCCTGCTACAAGCCCAACTTTCATACCATCAGTGAATTCAAATTCTCCTTGGAAAGCCGCTGAGATGAGGAAAAGCAAGACCGAGAATGAAACCATCCAACCTGCCCTTTTGGAGAAGTCAGACAGTCTCTTCCCAGAGTGCAGTCCTGCTACAAGCCCAACTTTTGTACCATCACTGCATTCAAGTTCTTACCAAAAAGTCGTTGAGACGAGGAAACGCGAGAATGAAGATGAAACCATCCAACCCGACCTTTTTCAGAAGTCAAGCCCCTTCGAGAAAAGCCTTGAGATAAGTAAATGCACCTCGATGGTCGAGGTTCCTGTGATGATAGACTTAACTTACCTACCAGACCTTATCCCAGGGTCCGTAATTGTCATAGACTAGAAATTAGGGTGTATCAGTCAAGTCAGGGATGGCATTCTGGTACCTGTTACATTTAGTAAGTAAATGTTATCCATGTGCCTGGTTCTTTGGTTCTCTGTACATAAGATCAATGCGATGAAATAGTAGTAGGCTAGTAGCAACGGAACTAATTTTTTGTCGATTAAATAGGATCGTAAAAACAAAAATTAGGGTAGAAAATGCAGAGTTTGTAGGTCTTAGAAGTTAGAATACAAGTTTTATTATGCTCTCAAGTTATCGGGGTAAGACCGTCTTTGTCCTTTTTTCCATTTTCGGTCGCTTTTCAAGTTTTTTGTAAGAGTGGACGAGGAGTTGTTCTCACTGGTAGTCTGGTATTGTATCCTTTTGCTGTGTATAAAAGTTATTACAATGCCAGCATAATTCAAGGACACCGAGATTTGAACTTGTGACTTGTGAGCTATTATTCTCGGAACTCTACTCTTTACGATGATCTCACTTGGTTTTATTTGTAATTTGGAAGACAACATTCACTCCCGCCATGCTTAATGGGATTTGAATGAAACGTAAACAACTAGTTGAACAGAGAAGAGTTATGATTTTAACTATTTCGAAAACGACCCGACTATAGTTGGAGGCTAATAATTAGAGCATGGGTCAAGACTCCATGGCTTGAAGAGCAAAATAATGGGGGACCATGATTTTAGTTATCTACCTTATTTAAAGCACAAATTTTCACAGACGCTATCCGTGACAAGCTGAAGACGGATAGTGCCCCTCTCACAATATGCAAGTGGCTCTAGCCATGGGGTGCTCCATTTCTCCCTCACTTGCCCTCCTACTTGTCTTATTATAAAATGGTCACTGACCGTATTTAGCTTGTGACAAATAGTGTCCGTCACAAGTAAGACGCTTTGTATTTAAAATTATTACACTCGGTTGTGTAGCTTTAAACTCAATGGTCTTCCACTCTTTCTAATGTCATTTTCAATCAAACGGCTACTTAACCTTATATTATGCAACTTTTCAAGGAACCTTATTAAATTTTTATATAGTTAATAACAATTTTATTTCTTTTTAGGTTATTTTAATTTTTACGGTTTTACCTGTTGAGTCTTTTCAGACTTCGTATCATGATATCTTTTTGTAAATACTAAAGTCTCTTGAGGGCAGTGGAACGAAGCTAGTAGTAAAGGGTAACAGTAGTCATTACCTAAATTTCTAAAAATGATTAATATTATTGATTGTTTATACTCAAGAGTTCTTAAATATTAGACTTTAACGTAATAAAACACGAGGATGCTCGCTACCCCAAAAATTTTGTCCTAGGTTCGCCCTTGATTGTTTATCTAAGTGTTTCGTTTACCAATCTTATTTTTTTGGCTTTTAAACTCCAGTACTCGAATAAACATGGGGGATCTTAATCATGTAAAAAAGAATTCCGAATTGGTTATATAAATCCATATAAGATTCATGTGAAGAATGTTCACTCAATCATCTTTAACTCAATGGTTAAGACTTTTTTCTTTTCGGCTTAATTTCAGCTTACTCCAGTTTAACTCAACTCAGCTCAACTTATTTCAAATTTATTCGCTCAATTTAGTTCAGTTCAGCTTCAATCATAACTTTTCTTACTTTTTATTTCAAGATTCGCTACTAACTACCCAATATCGAGTTGTTAGACATTACATTAATCTATTTACAAAACATATGTGAAATTATGAATATGAAAACATTAGTAAATAGTCAAAATGCTATACTTTGATTGATTTTCATCAATCAATAAATCACATATTAAATGTAAACAAAAAAATGCATGTGAGAAACCTTTGATATGTCGGTTACCCAATCACAAATTTCATTTGAAACTAATTAAGTGTCGGTTGAAATTATGAGCATTTTTGATTCGTTTATTTTAAAGAATTTATTGAAATAAAAGTGAGGAAAATAGTAAAGGCAAAACCCAAAAGGGTATGGTGGACGCAAAATCTTGGTCTCGAGAAAAATAAACAAGTAGTAGTGTGACAGAATGCGTGATATTAACGGCAGGTACGCGTATACGGCCCGTATTTTGTTTCATGGTTTCAAACCAATCTGTTGAATTACACGTATTTGGATTTTGGAATAAGAATAACAAATCAAATTCATAACTCCCTAATTTCCATTCATGATTCACCATAATAACTTCTTTTGTCTCGTAATGCTAATTAATTTAGTTCGATTCAGCTTTATTTAGATGAAAAGAATAGGGAGGAGGTCGTGTAAAACCTGTAATACTAATTAATTTTGTACAAGTGTACAACGGTTTTCCCGATTACAGTTATTTCTTAGATAGTACTTTCTCCATTCCATTGAATTCTATAAATTTACTTAATGCACGTCTATCAATAGCCGTTTTCTTTTGTTCATATATTTAGTTATATACTAGTATATAACCCGTGCTACAGTACGGTAATTTTGTAGGGGGTGTTTCTAAAAGGTGTCCAAATTAATGTAATTTGTATAAATTGTATGCGTTTTAAATTTAATTTTAAAATATACTTGATATAACTAACATGAAAGGTTACGAAAG